>JADLZL010005301.1:0-114774 GCA_015844335.1 Chrysopogon serrulatus
CTTAGTTGATTGGTGCATTCCGACACTCCTGAGGCCTACTTCGGAAGCTTGGTGCAAAAGCCTATGGATGGAAACCCCCTCCACCGAGAACTAAGGTGATAACTAACATGATATCCTTGCGAGTGAGCAACAAACATGACCGTGACCTCAAGCCTTGGCAGGCGAGTAGGCACAGTGGAATCATGGCGGTGCTCGGTGGGTGGTGTCGGGCAAATCCTCGCGAGTCAAGCGTTGCATCAAGCATGAGTGCGGCGCACCCAATCCTCAGCCCCTTGTGGTGGAATCAAAAATATCATGTGTCCTAATGTTCTTCCTAGTGGACCTTCACTTATTGGGCTAAAACTTACGTGAGGATCTAAGTGTTACTAGGCTGATAACTAAGGCCTAGGTCACAGATTCACCCCTACCACCCAGTGCCCAACTACAATTGCTTGAATTATTTGCACGATCTCCACCATGTGCTTGAATGTCTTAATCTTGCCCAGGTCGATGTACTTGGCCTTATGGACTAGCTTCATGTCAAGTGGCCCTAGAAAGAGCTCTCGCTAAGGCTCTCTCCTTGCCCTCGTTGAGCTAGCATTGTTAGGACTAGTCATAGTCCTTGTGCGGGCTTCCTTTCTCTTCACACCAGACTTAAAAAGGAGTAGAGAGAATTTCTATATTTAAATATGATTGCCTCTACTTCAACAAAAAAAATTGAGACTAAAGAGTTTTCACTCCTGCTATTCACACATATGAATGGGCATCCGAAGTTTTCTTTAGGAATTATATATTTTTTATTTGGACCAAGCCCATATGTATTGTAACAAGAACAAACATAGAGATCCAATTTTAAAGATTTTGGATGTGACATGATGACGGGATGGTTGGCTGCCCTCTCATCATTGATGTCTTATTACGCAATTCCATTTTGGTGGCGTTCTTCGCCGTGAACGAGCGAGCGACCCGACCGGCGTTCACTTTCCTTTTTGTCCCAACTCCCTTTCCCTTTCCGTCACGCGCTCGTTTGAAATCGCGCAGAGGACTCCCGTGGCCCACGCCGTCGTGACGATTCACCCATGCCCGAAATTTTCCCCCTCCCCGGGGCGAGGCAATTTGAGCGGTTGCCTCTTCTTCTCCATCCGCTCCGCTCCTCCGGTAACCATCGCCACCCACCCCTCTTCCCTCTTTTTTGCGATGATTCTCTGGATTTGTGTTTGGGGCAAGTCGGTTCTCTCAATTTGCGGTGTATCATTGCTATTATCACGGGCGGTTTTTGTTTGATTTTGGGCTATTACGTGTTCTAGGGTTTTATTTGTTCGTCGCCCGGTTCCCATCGTCGGCGTCGGTCGCCTTCTCCCGGCAATGGCAAGCGGGGGCGTGGGGCGGCTACATCGGCCCGTCGCCCGATTACCGGAACCGTCAGCGGCTACTCTCGAGGTTTTGGATAGCGGCGAGGTGCGCCTCGGCTGCAACGTCTTCCGCCTTTCCTCGGCCTCTTCCATGGCGTATGTGTGATTGCTTTATGCGCTCTTGGGTGTGCGCTTCATTCGCGCGTGTGTTGTCTGGTAGTTCTTAGCATTGTTTCTAGTGCGGATTAGTGGCCTATTTAATGAACTATGAACTATACCCTGTCCAGAATTTGTAATCTCCTTGGGCATATACTGAATTTAGTAATTGTATTGCTGTTCATGTGTTCGATAGAGTGAAATAGATGTTGGCACTACTTTGGATTTTAGTGATGGGCTGTATTACGCCCCAAATGCGATGAATGATTATGAAGAATGTGCATTCTAATTAAGTAGTTATCTGAATTTATTGCGTTGTTTTGTTTTATATTCAATTTTGTCCTTGTGTTAGAATACTCTATAGGTTGTATATGAAACTCCGAATATTTTTATGAAATCTATTTGGTTTTAGATGCTGAAGTTATGCATTTCTAACTTATGTGCATAACTTATGTAAGTAACTTATGTGTATTATGTCTAGAATCTGCTATCTCCTTGGGCATATCTTGATTTAGTAATTGTATTGCTATTCATGTGTTCGAAAGAGTGAAATAGACACATGTATATTTTGCATTCTGGATTTCTTGGTGGGTTGCTTTCATGTAAGGAAATACCATGGTCAAATAGCGGGGTGTAAATAATTTAGTGGGCAGTGAAAAGTTTCAGTTGATATTTCTTTTAGGAGAACAGTCTTCTAGCTCAGCCAGAATTTAGGAGCTTTGTAACTCCTTTGTGACAGTGACATTATTATATAAGTTGAGATGATAGTGCTAAGTTCTTTGAGATGTGAGGATGAGATAAAATTGAGATAAACAGAATGATTTGTAAACTTCCTTTGTTATTTGGTCGTTAGCATCACTTTGTGATGCAAACGATCTTCATTTTGTGAAGCATATATTCTATTTACATGCTTAGCTAAATAACATACTTATTCTATTGCAAAATCCAAAAAAACTATCTACAAGCTAATGATGATATTGCTTGTTCACTAGATGTTGGGATGATTTTTATATATATTATTGCGCTGCATTTTTTGGAAAACTATTTGGTTTTAGGTGTCTTAGGATGAAGAAGTTCATAGTGATTCGGTGGAGAAAAATCCACATCGGTTGCGGTTGACGAAGCGGGCAACTCATCAAATAATGATGTAAGAAGTCTGTTCTTTTCTCAGTTTTTTTTTTCTTATATACAATTTGTCCTTGTGTTAGAATACTATATAGAATGTAGATGAAACTCTGAATAGTTTTGTGAAATCTATTTGGTTTCAGAGGGCTGAGGATGAAGACGTTCATTTCACAGCTTACCTCATTTAGGTTGAATAACCTTGGTGTTTTTGAAGCTTGATTTGATTTGCTTACAACTCTGCCTGTTTGATCATCAAGAAAGTGAGCTCTGTTTTCATTTGCTGCTCTGCTTCTGTCTGAATTTAATAGATATGCTTCAAAGTCCGCTAAGCTTTGTGAGCTGTCTTCTTTGTCGAGCCTAAATATATTTGGTCATGTTATGCTTATAAGTTAGGTTGCTAAGACTGGATCATAACTTAGAACACGATTTTTATCAAAGAACAGTTGTTTTCTTTTCACAGCTTACCTCATTTAGGTCGAACAACCTCGGTGTTTTTAAAGTTTCATTTGATTTGCTTACAACTCTGTCTATTTGATCATCAAGAAATTGAGCTCTGTTTTCATTTGCTCTCTTTCTTTGGTTGAAGTTAATAGATGTGCTTCAAATTACGCTAAGCTCGAGTCTGTGAGCTTGTCTTGTTTATCGAGCTTTGTTGTTTGTATAACCTCGCAAGGTCAAAATATTTTGGTCATGTTATGCTTATAAGTTAGCTTGATAAGACTGAATCATTATTTAGAACATGAATTTTATCAAAGAACAGTGTTCTGCATTTATGTCATTTATCTGTACTTGATGGAATTTTGCTTACCTGTATTAATCTTTGCAATACACGCTCAGGATCGACATTTTTCTTTGTACAGAGTTCATCTAATTTACTTGAACTGTCCAATAGCTGTTGAACAGGATTCCTGACCATTGTCCCTGCAATTTTTCATTTCAGAACTTGCGGAGAAGTTGAAGAATGCAAAGAATTCAAAATGATCTGTATTTCGCTTTTTAGTTTTCTCTGTTTAGTTCTCAAAGAAAACAAATGTTAGAAATTATCTTCCATAGAAATCTGAGAAAGTCATTGGATTCTAGTGTAACAGCTACATATATACACATACCTGCTGTGCAATATAATTTCTTCCTTTTTTTGATCGCCGCGTGGTTGCCAATGATTCGATCAATTTCTTAGCGTTTTGTGCCTGCTGCCAGCGGTGGCAGTATGCGCTACTAGCGTGCAGCCGCGTGGTAGCCGCAGCCGCTGGCTAGGGTTTCGTGCCTATTGCCGGCGGCGGCGAGGCGGCCCCGATCCCCGGCGTGGCGATTGACGTCGTGTCGTTTCACCTTCTCGGGCGGCTTTCTTTGGGCCAGTTATTTTCTTGGGCCTATTTTGTGTTTGATGAGGCCCGATAAAATAACTGCCGCTTGGGAGTGCAGTTGGAAACCGCTTTGCGATCGTGGGCGTGTAGATCCTAGGCGTGCAGATGGAAACCGACGCCGTCTCCTTCTATAAATACATAGGATAGGAACTGCGGGTACGTATCCGTACCCCTTGGGAGTGCAGTTCCATTTTCTGGAAGACGATCCGACGCGTGTGAGTGCAGTTCTTCCCGGCGCGTGTGAGTGCAGTTCTTTCTTGTCGATTCCTCCTTGTAGTTGCAGTTCTTCCTTGAATCATCAGTTCTTCTTTCTCGTTTCTCTTCTCGATTCTGATATTTGCTTTTGATTTGCCACAGATCATGGACAACTACAACCATGCTTGGGACTTGTCTGTGTTCCGTTCTGTTTTCCGTGATCTTCGTGTTCGTAGAGGCCTGCAAAGGAGGGTTGTCGTTCTTTCAGTTCACACTTCTTTCTACAACAGGTGGTACATTGCTTTTGCAATTGTGCATCATGTTCTTGGTCATCGAAACTACCATCTTGCTGGAGATTCTCTAGGACCGAATATCTTTGTGGCGGTCCATTCAGTTGCAGATGTCTAGACTTTGATCTCATATCGCTACGAGTTTGGCAGTGCAGAGGTGTTTGCTCATCGCGTTCGCTACCTTACCCTTCGTGCCAATGATCCAGAGATTGCTGGAGTTCACGCAGTTTCTCTCCATTGAAGACTGAGGAAATGATGATATCTCTTGGTGGAGTTTCTGCAGCACGTCTGCATGCAGTTTACATATCTGTATTAGTTGTTGTAGCTATTTGTCTAAGTTCTTTGTCCATGTTGTTTGTCTTTCGAGTGTTATGTAGTAGACTTTGTGCAAATATGTTTTCTGTTGTTAATGTGGATACTACAGGTTGTATAAATTTATGTTTTTCTGTTGTCCAAATATGATTTGTCCGCCCGGGTTTTCTTGAAGTTACGTATATGTATAAGTTATGCGACATAAGTTTTTCAGATCTGAGTTAGACTAACTAACTTTGCTCTAAGCGATATATAGGCTAGTTAGTTCCGGAAGTTTACGGCTCCAACCGATTCTTGGCACCGAAAAAAACGTGAGAAATACATGATGAATAAATTTTTGTCAAAATATTTTATCCGGATATGAGAAAAGCAAAAATACAATGATTTATGTATCTGCACACGCAAATTTTGCATTTCTGAATTTTTTTATCTCTCCCACCAAAGGCCTAACGAGGCTAAGTGGCCCAATAGCCCAAAATCATTCTCCTGTCTCGCTCTCGCACGTAGGCCGCCTTGGCTGCTTTCGGCATTGTTCATTCCTCTTTGTTTCTACCGATTCCTCGAACCACTCTAACCGGAGGCGGCGGCAGCACGCGCGGCGGCGGCGACGCGCAGGAGGCTAGACACATGGCCGGGCAGGCTGTTGGCATTTCTAATGTCACTACTAAAAGCAGAGATAAATCCTACCCTTAACAGCAACATCAGAAATGGTCGGTATATAATTAACTTGTCATTAGCAACTAGCCACCTATTTATCACTATCATTCCTAAGCATGAATTAAGTTGTCATCCTTAATCTTATTGCTTAAGAAATAACTATAGATTTACATGTATTCAATATGACTAGGCGTAAAAACAAAAGATATGAATATAAAGATAAGAATATAAACTAAGATCGGTTTTGCAAGCGGACAGATAATTATACCGTTGTAGCATTTTACCTAGGAAAGTCTACCGGGTTGTCGATTTATATTTATACCCTTTGGGAAGGTCTATATGTAGGACTTATAAACTATAACTTATACTATTGATGTGAAAGGCAAACCATAACTAGAATGCTACTCATAACAGAGATAAGTCACATGATAAAAGATATATAAATAATAATAATGATCAGTCATCATAAATAGATAAACATCAGAGCTCTTCTAGTCATAACAATAGCTAGCCAATGGATAAACTCAGGAATGAATACTAAGGTAATTCAATAACTACGTCAATGAATAACTCTAATTAGTGCAACTACATCTAGCAATCATTGTTAAGTTAACCCTATATCATTATCACATGTAAAGAGGCATCAACTAATAAGGGTATTAAGACACAAAGGGTCACCTCCTTCGCGACCGTGCCCATGCTAGTCCCTACGTGCGGGGGTGGACTATAGAGGAACCAAATTTTGTCACTGCGCGGACTACCACACGCCCCCGGCACGTCGGGGTGCACTCGCAGATAAACAAGATATCTAGACACCACGTCTACATATTGTCTACCATCTACCCAAGTGGCGCTTGGGTAAACGCTATTCGAGCAATTACATGAATTCAATAAGATCAAACCAACTATCCTAGACATATAATCAAAGTAGACAATGACTATTGCAATTAAGAATATATAAGAGATTAAGAACAATATTGCCTGAATCATAATGAATACAATAAGAGCAAAGTACTAGAACTATATCGAACTCAGGCGCTCAGACGCAGGGGACGCCGGGGCTCCGGATCCCGCCGAAGAACTAGAACTCTTCTACTTCTAATCTAACTAGGCTAAAGCTATGAATTAGAGAGGATCTGATGAACTAGAGAAGGCTCTTGATGGCTGGATCTCCAAATGACTTGATGCCTTTAGGGAGGGGGTCTACCCCTTTATTTATAGCCCGGTGGGATCGACGTGCGCCGTAGGATCAAACCGATGTAACCAAGGGCCAAGATGACTCCTCGTAGGCGGTGGAGGAAGCTTCCAGAAGGGAGGCCGAAACCCTAGCAGGGGGCGCCGGCGGCGGCCATGGTGGGGCCGGCCGGCCCACCTGGCGCCCCTCGGGCCCCGGTTGCTTCGGTGTCTTCTAGATGGTTCCTGAGCCCAATCGTGATATTTCCGTGGCGGATAAGTTTTCGTGCTAAATATGCACTAGAATCCCTCTTTTTCAGCTTTTCTGAAAATCACCCTAGAAAATACAGAATATGCAAAACTCGTGGAAATTGTCAGATAAAACCCTAGACTAGTGTGTTTTCTTGTTTTCATTCGGATAAAAAGCCCTAGTAAAAGTTGACACTAACGAGTGTCAACACAGTGATGGGTGCTGCTCCTCTAGGGCGCCAAAGACAGCGAGGGGCGACCAACGGCGCCACAAGAAGGCAGGGCGGGCGATCGGCGGGCGACCAACGGCGCAGCGGGGCGAAAGCAACAACCAGTGAGCCAATCCCAAATTCCTATCCAATTTGTTACTTGTTAGGATTTTAGGGATAGCAATTTTCTCCAAATTGCTTAGTCTAGTCTGTTCAGTTAATTCTAGGTGTAAAGTATGAAGAGGAAAAACAATAATACCACATATTTGAGTAGTATATTGCATCGGGCTACTTTTGGTTTGTTGAACTAATGCTACTTTCAGTTTTCTATGATGTGTTTTTCAACTTCGTGTGCTCTTTTTAATAAACAAGTACTCCTATGGTATTATGGATTTATCTAATTCTAAATTTAATAAATGTGCTCAGCTTACTTGTGATCAGATTTCCTCAAGTGATATCAAAAAATGCAAAGTACGTATCTTTTTATTCCTTTTCGCACAACATATCCCAATCTTTGGAAGTTTTTGTCATATTTTTGTTTCTGCAGGTTAATCATGGCTTCAATTCTATTCAAATGTTTATGGATGTTATCTCGAATCTAACTAATCACCAAAAAGTAATTGTGGACGATCTTGGGTTTTCAGGATTACTTGAGTTGTGCTGTCCTCAACTTCCACTGAATTTGCTGGTTTGGTTAATTCAACATCTCAATACTGCTACTAGAACTTTGGTTCTTCCCAATGGATTCAAGTTTGAGTTTAACTCAAAATGTGTTCACAAGATCTTAGGGATTCCAACTGATGGATTTCAGATTCTAAGCTTTACTACTATTGAGTCATAAATGCCTATGAAAGATCAGATTCCTTGTAGAGGTGCAACACCAACTGTAGCAGAGCTTTGCAGTTTAATCTTAGTTGAGCTTTCAGATTTCGAATTTGCTAGGCTTTTCATGCTTCTAGCTCTATCTTCCTTCTTATGTCCAAACACAAGAGGTTGTTGCAGCTCTAGATATTATCATGCTGTGCTTAATGTTTCATCCATTCCAAAGTATGATTGGTGTTCGTTTCTCTTGGATTGGCTTATGTTATACTTGGCAAAGTTCAAGATTCATCATAGTGCATTTGGCTCTAATGTGATAATTGGAGGTTGCTGTCATATTGTTGTGGTAATTATTGCTACACTTATTAAATTTTGAATATTCAGAATTACTATGGTCACACTTTTATACTCTCTTGTTTGTTTGTTTGTTTTTCCTTTTTTTCAGATATCGTACCTTGAATTTCTAAGTTAAAATGCATTCCATATTGATCTGCGATCTCCCTCGTCTTCACGTTTGGTCAACTACTGTTGTGAATGCTTTAGCTATGATGGATGCTAAGTCTGATTGTCTTACTGAATTTGGCAGACTAGAAGTATGTGGCATTTTTTTTTTTATATTCTATTAAATTATTCAATCCAACAGCTTTTTTATATCAAATTTTTTGAATTTTGAATATTTTAACTTTAAATTTCAATGTAGATGAAACATATATGCTGCACGCCATTCAGTGACTATTTCTCTTTTGAAAATTCTACTAAAAGCTTGGTCCATGATATTGAGAGCACTCTTGTAAGTTTGTTTAACAATCTCCCACCAAAGAGATGTATGTCATGTTACGTGATTTATAGTTTTGAAAAGCTTTATATATATATTTTATTGTATATGCTAAAATTCATGTCTGGGCACCTATTAATTTCAGTTATAGGTTATTGGTTCACTAAATGAAGTGTTGCTAAAGCTGAGAGAGTCAGTTATTCCAAGCGCACTTCCGTCTATTACTTCATCTCTGTATAAACTAGTTTTTGGGGTTTGCTCAATTTCAAACAGACAATACTCTACGCAGAATGTCCTCGAAGATACTGATTCTGATGAAGATGGTCATTCTACTCGTATATCTCATTTGCAAGTATTCTTATCATGAAGGAATTAGTCGAGAAAGAAGTTGATTTATTCATCAAATACTTCCCCCGTTTTCCACTACCAACAATCAGTCAACCTTTGAATATGCCGCTCATGATAGAGAACTGCAATCTCCAGTCTTTGGAGTACTCTCATGATTTCTATGAAACTTTTTCAGTTCCAGAAATCACCTTTGAACAGATTGTTTCAGACATTACACATCGTTTCAAGGATCTGGACAAATACCTTAGCTTTGGTGATAATCATTATACTGATCTTATGTCACTTATTGAAGGTATAAATTTTTTAACCTTTTACTATTTTAACTTCATTTTCCTCGGTTTCCATTTTGCTTCTTATGATCATCTTTGCTAGTTAATTTTTTTATGAGCAGTGTTCCTATCTATTCTTACTGGTAATTTTAGTTGGATGAGTTATCCTGATAAGTTTACGTGCTAACTTCGAATGTTAAATTATGACATCTTAACTTATGCTTTGCATCTATCTTTATTACAGTTTTTAGAAGCTGTTAGTCTGTCGTTTTATGTTTTCGGTGAGAATGGTGTTTCTAGAAAGCTTGTTGTGTCCCTGAACCACTTTTTGATGCTATATTTTTACTACCATTGCTTGCAACTTCGTCTGTTGAAGGTACACCATCTTGCAGTTCTACTCATCAGGAACAAGAAGAGCACACAAATCATGGAAATTTTGAAAATATTTATGTTCCATCTTCTTCAAATCATGAATTATTTAAAAGGTTTTCTCCGGACTCTTTGTTGAAGTCCATGCAGAATCGATTCAAAAGTTGTGCCCAAATGATTGAAGAAGAAGGTCAAAGTATGAATCAAATGAAAGTGAATGAACAAGTTCAACAAAATGATCGACATCGTTTGGAATCAGAACATAATTTTCCATCTCGATAAGCGATACATGTATCGGAAGTTGAAATAAGTTCTTTCACCTTTTAACCGATAATATCCGTAAAGATAGCAGAAGGTATTTTGTGCTTGCAAATAAGTTAACTAAGGCTGTCTCGACTTACTCTTGTAAGATATATAAGTAACTTATGCAAACTAACTTTACGATAGAAGTTATGCAGTGTAAGTTATAAAAAATAACTAGCAGAAGTAAGTTTTTGTTTGTCATTTTTAATTGCAGTTCCATCTTCATTGACATTGATTGGTGTTGGGTTGATCAATTCAAGTTGTCCTTATTGATGATGAGAGGAGGGTGGATCCATTTCCACGTAATGGATTGTTTACGCAAAATGTTAGAGCTGAATCAAGAGCTAATTTCTCATTATCAAGGACATATATTTCAGCAGTACTTTGTGCACTCTATAGCTGTATGTTTTGACCACTTCCTCCATGTGTTTAGTGTTTTTCATGGGTAACTTTTGCTATTATGTTATTTTTGTTAGTGTTTTAATGTACCTCTTTATTGTTTAGGATGTTCTAATGCGACTAAATATTGACTTTAGCTCTTTCAAGGATAATTTCCTTCAACTAGTTGGATTCAAGATTGGAAATACTTTAATTGTAAGAATCTCATCTTTTTAATTTCCTTTTTTGTTTTATTTGTTAAATTAAATTTTATCATGAATTGTGCAATAAAAATTTTGCATTTTTCTTCATTACAGACTACACATTCCTTGCTTCATACAGAATCGGTGGACTCTGATTGTAGTGAACTTTCTTCAGAAATGCTTTATGATACTTGATTCAAATGGATATGCAGAGAGAGCAGGGGAGGTCAACCGTGGACATTGTTATTCAGAATTTCAAGACTTTTTATGCCATGTCTTACCCAAACTCAACTTATAATGTCATGGATTTTTTTTTCGTGTTATCTCCTAATGTTCCAAAGCATAAAATCAGGTTTTATGTCAAGATTTTTTAATCAATTCATTATTATCTTTGTTTGTATTCTTCATTAAAATAACTTTCTGATGTATTATTTTATTTTTTTTTTTTTAGCAATGATTCTGGTGTTTTTTGTCATTCAATTCATGCAAAGTTTTAATGGAAGTACTGTTGAAGCTTTTTCTGATGTAAAATATGGTTCTTGTTCTGCTATGTTTTTAAATTTTGTCTTTCTGCATAATTGCTCTAAAGTCAACTAAACATGCAAACTTTTATGTATAGCTTGATGTAATTCCTCTGCGGGCAAGATTTCTCTTTCAAATTGCTTTTACTGTCCACTACAAGACTCCTTCTAAACTGTTGCAGTCTTTCTATGATTCGAATGTAAGATTTCATTTTTCCCATCCTATATATCATTTTTTCGAAGAAATATATGTGTTTGTTATCTAACAATTTGCTATACATTGTTTAATATGCAGCCCAAGATATTTGCTGAATTCAAATGAATGGTTCCACAGAGAATTTAGATTTTATGCAATGATCATCACTTCAACCAATTCAATTGAAGCATTTTCAGAGTTTAAAAGATTTACTTTTTTTGAGAAGAGAGAGAGAGAGAGAGAGAGAGAGATGGATAGTTTTAGTTCGATGTTAATCCAACCTCAAATACATGTTTTCCCAAGATTTCTTTTTTACTTTCTCCAGTATTTTTGTGATGTTAATGATATCTACGATTGTTTCTCTTTTTTTTCCTGAACTCTCTGTTGTTATATTTTATACATATAACTTTCTTTGTCTAAGTTATATGTATAACTTATAGTGCGAACTTATGAATGCAACTTTTACCCCAAATTCAAATCCTAAAATTTATTTTGATAATGGTTACATAAGTTAGAGTTATGTGTATATATATATATATGCTAAAAAACGTACTTAAAGTGTTCTCTCAAACTATTAGCCAATTTTATGCGTATAGAAACTGCACTAGCACGAAATATGCAGCCTTTTACATATCTTAAATATGGGCCTAATGTAAAGTGGCCCATGTTCTTAATGGACGGCCTACTAGCACAGCAACACTAAATTACCCTCCCGCACAGTGCATAGACAGATCCAGATCCCACTATGAAGGCCATTTCATTTCTCTCTCTCTCTCTATGTGTCTCTCTGTGTGTCTTCTCTTCCTTGAATGTATTCTCTTTTTGAAATCAGATCTCAGCAATCGTCTTCGAGATTTTAGTGACAATATACTTTTAATTTGTAGATCCAGTGGTAAGTCGCTGATTTCATTAACCTTTCGTTGTTTTTGTTTCTGGTTTTGGTGAGTTAGGGTTAGCAGGTAGGGGCGCAAATAATGCTGAGTTCATGATGGCACGGGATTTTGCTACTGAGACGGGAGCAAAGTGTTCGCGGCAAGTGTTGAGGGGCAGAGTAGTCAGGGTAGGATAGGAGAAGGGGATGACACTTGCCGAGTTCCATTGCCAGCAGAACAGTTGCGTTACGATTGGGGGAAGGGCACAACACTTGCCGACTTGCATGGCCTCTTGGACCCGTAGTTGTGTGGGTTCAGTGTATTTTGGGAGCAATTTGTTCAATTAGTTCGTTGAGATTTACTCAGTGTACTAATATATTGTATTTGCAGTTCACATATAAAGTCAAACTTCTGCCATGGATACAGAAGTAAGGATAAGGTAACTAATATCTTACTTCATTCGGATGTATTCTATTTTTTTGCTGTTCTCTACTTTTTTTGTAATGGTCTTGATACTTTCAAATGCCTTCTAGAGTTTATCATTATTGAATTAATGCTACTTTGTGCATATAACTGCTCATTTACATGCTATTTTTTATTCAACTGTAGTACTTCACGATAAAATTATCTTTACCACACCTGATGTCGGTTGCCAAATCACTGAATTTGAGTCAAAGGCAATCTGTTAAGACATTAGGTTTCCACTATCTCTTAGATTTGTCCTGTGGGTATATTCCAAAATCAGTTGTTCTATGGCTTGTGAAGCATTTTCATGTCAAGACAAGAACTCTCATATTACCAAGTGGATATAGAGTCACTATCATGTCACATCAAGTTCATCATGTCTTAGAAATACCAATTGGAGGGTTTTCTCTTTGCAATGTATCTGATGATAACATGAAAAGTTTGATTGCTGAAGATATTGAATTTTCTGGTAAATATCCTACAGTCAATGAGCTCAAGTCTATGATTACTGATGGCTTAGAAGGTGACAAGTTTAAGAAGGTTTTCACACTTTTTGTTGTCACATGCTTTTTATGCCCAACTAGTAGTGAATGCATGTTGGTATTAATTAAATACATATAAGAAAATATAACTATCCGCAAGCGCACAGATATAATACCATTGTAGCACTTCATCCGGAGGTTTTAAATATCGTATCCATAAGGAAACGTGTGTGATTAACTACGATCTAGCTCAACTAGAGATGGCTAAAGATAAAACTAGAAAGATAAATATTATACTAAGATAGACACTAAGCTAAGGTTTAATGTGGTTGATAATAGCGATCTATGTTGATGATAATTGCAATCTATGTTGATGATAATAGGAGTATAGTAGATTGATGATAATAGCAGTATAGAGAGGATAATTATGGTTCTCTTCTTCTAACTTTGGGTAAATGATGTCTTCTACTATTCAACTTCAGGATATTATTCAGAGCAGATTGAGTACAGAAACCTCTCTCTACTCTGATAACCGCGTCCTACTGAACCTATCAATGGGAGGTGGACTACAGAGGACTCAATAGGTCTGTCACACCTACGATCTACCACCGATCCGGAAGACTAGGGGGCATTCACGATTAACCCTAGCCTAAGCACCACGCCTACACTATGATTAATACTCTACTCCGACTAGTACAGGAATAAAGCACTCAAAAGAGTCGCAAACCAGATGAATAATATAAACAAAGTAAACTTAGATCAAAAGATGATTACCAGAGAAATCTCGAAGACAAACTCATGAAGATCTTGAATCCGATGAAGTACAAGCCGTAGAGGGAGCACCGACAGGCCGGCACCTCCTCCGAACTCTTCCCTCACTCTCCATCTCACTATTATCTACAAGTCTAAATCCTAGAGAGGTTGATCCATTCGAGGGACCCCCCCCCGAGATTACAAATGAATTAGGGTTTCGGATGGGGGCTCGCCCCCAGATTTATAGCCCGGTGGGAGAAACGACGATCGTTGGATCAAACCGACTTAAAGTACGGTGGAGATGCATCCTAAGAGGCGGTGGAAGAAGCTTCCAGAAGACAGATGTGAGCAGGCTCCGGGGGGTGCCGGCCGGCCCTTTGGCCCATGCCGGCCAGCCTGGGCCCAAGTCCATTTGGGCCCAGCTTCAAATGTGTGTTTTCTTGTTCCTTTTAGGGCCCAATGGCGCATGTTTCGATCTGGAGTTGATATCTTTTGATTCTGGGCTTCAAATATGGCAAATGATATATCTGTTTTGATCGTCTCGACGAGCCCATCGCAATGGTGCAGTATAATTCCTTATTTGAGATACTTTTATTTGATGAAAAACTGTAAACTCCTACAAAACAAGTGAGAACACCAAAACTCGTGGAACTCGTTAGAATCAAAACCTACAACTATACTTTGCAATTCATTTTATATCAATTTATGCAAAAGTTAACGGTTATATTTGGTACTTAACGACCGTCAACAACACCCCCAAGCTTACCCTTTGCCAGTCCCTGAGCAAAGCCTAATTATTAATGAACTTGGATCAGGAGTTGCTACTATGCGTTCACTCCTTAAAGGTACATGCTTTCAAACAGAAATTCTCTTCCGGATTAGACAAAACTGCTCTAACTTTCAAACTTACCCATATTACCTATGAGGCTATGACCATGGGGCTTCTTAGCGATCACCTGGGTCTTGAGCCATTGAAGGATAGAACAATAAAGTCAACCACTATGTCTCAAATTTTTCACTCAACCAATATTCCAGAGTTTTTTTGTAAGTTTTTAAAATAAAACTCAGAGCTTAATTGCATGACACTCTCAAGTCTCTTGATATATAGTTATGGATCTCACTGAGGCATTATAATATTATGTCCTCCTACAACTAAGGATTATAGTGGTGCTCATAGGAGTGGCACAAATAAGGATGAGCCTACTTGCAATGCATATTTTGTAAAGTCAAACAATGAATCCAAAGAGAGTCAAGTCATATAATCAAACTAAGATGTGCATGTGTATAGAATATGGTGGATAGGTGTATATATGGTGGCTAATCCTATTTCTACTTTTGCTCTTGGGAAATAAATCTCTCTTCTAGGAACTTTAAAACATTCATAGGAAAACATGGGCTATCTTTATTCTTTTCTTTTTTTCTCTTTATTTTTTTCTTCTCTTTTTTTTAGGGAGGCGGGCATCTAAGTACCCATTGTTTTAATTGCTGGGACACTTGTCCATCTTTTACTCCCTTCTCTCTATTTTTTTAAAACTCTTAGTTTTGCATAGCCACATGCATTCTTTGAATAATAATTTGGAGAGATAACAATGAAGAACTTTGAGTATTTAAATAGAGGTTTATCCTATGGGGTTTATTTTTGGATGTTCACTCCCAGTGCAGGAGAAAACATTTTCAAAGTGGATCTAGATGAAAATGGAAAATGATTGCGCTTACTCCCAGTGTAGGAATAATGCATATGTAAGTAGAGTGTGTGTGTGATCTTGATTTTAAAAGCATAACAAGACTCTCTAAGGTATACAACAAAGGTTGACTAAACTCAATGCAAAACAAGCAACATAAATGAGCACAGATTTCCTATTCTAAATGTATGTCATATATGGTTTTGGTAGGAATTCAAACTTTGTCATACAAGAGCTCATAATGTAAGGTTTTGAGTTTTTTTATAAGATAAATCTCTAGAACTTAGTATCGCTAGGAATAAGATAAATAGCAGCTCAACTTCTTTATATCATATTCCTCAATCACCTAGACTCAGATCAAGCATATGCCTCCACAAGGTTTAGGTTCAGAGTAAATTCTTATATCAAAGCAGTCATATTCAAAACTCAGGAGAATTTAAGGTTGAAAACTAGACATTTGAAAGAAATTACGATAGAGCAACTATTCATCATCTCCAATTCAAAATTATATTGTTCTCCAATTTTTATTTGACTCCTAACAACCTAGATAAAACTTATTAAGTATACTCTATGATCACACCTTAATAAAATATCTTTATTTGGTTTTAATTGTTATTCATCTTTTTTATTTTAACTAATAGACTCATAAAATACTCTACGGACATGGACCTTCATATGCCCACATATTTTTGGTATTTTATGACTATAAGACAGACTCAATAATCGCTTAGGTATAGTTACCTGATAACTAGGGGATGCCCTCCCCCAAGCTAGATGTTTCTTCGAGGTGATTGCTCAATGACCTTTAGAGTAAGCTTACCAAGTAGTAGTCCACTGATTGGGCTCACTCCTTAGTCATATTATTGTCCTGCAAAATATGTACTCCGATAAAAAAACCAAAACTTGAGACTCGAATTATGACAAAAGGTTAGCGGTCAGCCAAACGAGTAATCGATTATTCTTATGAGATAATATAGACTTTCAGTTTTTTTAGCAGGATTCTTGTTTCATTTTTTTAGGATTTTTTATTTTATAATGCAAAGAGATAATTTTAAATGCTATATATTTTTATTTTTAGGCCACCACAAGTAAGCACTCCTATAGCTTTATCTTTGCAAGGGTTTTACATGGGGCTTCAAATTTTTAAGATGCATGAATGTAATCTAATGAATAATTAATTATTTTTATTATTTTATATGCAATGCTAATGCAGAAAAGTAAATATGCTAAAGAGAAATATTGTAACACCCAGTTTTAAAAACAAAACCAGTACGCCATATGTGTGCCTAGGAAGTCCACACATACGTAAAAAGTAAGTAGACAGTATCAAAAACAAAGTGTTATATAGCGGAAACGTATATATATTTAACACTTACATCGAGTAACGCGAGACGGTAGCTAATCATTTCTTCAAGCTCCATCTTCACGAGGGGACGGTTGACTAGGGGTACATATGCCTAGCAACTGACTAACTCCACCATCTGGTACCCATCCGGGATTTTCCAAAGTAATAAAAAGTAAAGGCAAGCCATAAGTACATGTCGTACTCAGCAAATATAACATAGGGTTCATGAGGCTCAAAAAGGTGATTAATCGGCTTTACTGCATTTAGCTTGTTATTGATTAACATTTAAGGCATAATTAGCAACAAGGTAGTATCAATTCCCATAACCACATGATCAATGTAGACAAGAATAAAGAATAGTACATAAATAACATATAACAAAGTCATCATTCATTCTCATTATTTATTATTATTATCATCCATCGGTGAACATCTATTCCCTCGGTTTTCGGGCCACCCGTATCCGTGGCACGGCTAGTATACCTGATTATTAAACTCTGCGCAGAGGTGTACACTTTCATTGTGAGTCATGATTTCTAATGCATTGGGTTAATTACTCCCAAGACACTACAAATCATATAAAGCCACTCAATGGTTCGTCTAACAAGTTAGGGCCATTAGATTCACTCGGCAAGTAGATATAGGAACCCTCCTTTTTCGGATGGTGCAAAACCTTCTTTGCTCAACATGAGACTAGAAGCTGTCCTATACCCGAATCGGCAAGCCATTCTTACGCCACTTAAGGTAACCGCTAACAAGCTAGAAAAGGTCCATTGAGCAACTAGAGCCGAGCCATGTAGCCCTCACAAATTGCATACGATTTGTCCCAGCTTTTGCCAAAGGATAAGTCCTTATGGAGGGTCAAGAACATCTAGCAAAGGCCAGAGATCTTCTCACCCTTTTTGTCCAGATCAACAAGTTCATCTTTTAATGCTTATATACAACTCATTATTCATGTTACAAGATCATGGTTATAATCAGCACTAGCGAAGTACTACCCCATGCATAAACCCGCGGTGTCAAGGCACAAGTACAAATACTAGGATATCCTTACTGGTAACCAAGGTAGACACATGCAAAGTATGAATTTAGCGATTAAAGTGAATAGGTAACAAGGATGGTCCCAAGCTATACTTGCCTTAACACTTGCTTAGACTTTCTCATACTCTTTCGGTCATCCGCTTCCCGATCTCCAAAGCTCATAAACGATTCTCATTCTACTTGTAGATCATAGCAACCAAGCATAACGGCAATATATAAGAAACAAATAAAAGCAACTAAGAACAATACACCATAAAAGAAAAAAAATATCGTAATAAAAAGAGAGCTAGGTGCTACGGTCACAAGATCACAATAAACACGGAGGCCGAAGCTACGATTAAAAAGAAACGACTAATGAGAGTTTTATATTATTATAAATGAAAAAGAAAAGCCTACGTGCTTGATTTATTTTAATTAAAATAGAATCATGTAAAATGTACTTATTTATATTAGTCAAATTATCTTTTAATTTTAAAACCCAAGTTGAATTAATCCTTTTTAATTATAAACATGCATGTATTATTTAATCCATTTAAACTTTAAGAGCATATAAAATCGGAAAACGTGTGAGCATCTAAACAAATTTAGTATATATGTTCAGGCAAACCAAATTTATAATTGAAAACTGTACTGATACTGTCAATTAATCATGTTATCAAACACTGATATATAAAACCTTTTATATGTTGCTTTTAAATATATAGAACAAGTTTAAATACACATTAGTCAAATTAATATTTAATTATGAACATGTGACATGGTAAGCGCTGCTAAAAGTTCATAGTTCACAGCGATATATGAAAACTAACGCAGCCAAACAAAATAAGGGTGCCCCTGCTTACTCGTGTGCTGTAGAGAGGTAGATGACATCGATCTACTCCGTCTCACGAAAGGCAACTTTGGTATGGCTGGTCTTCAGCACCATGACCAAGATTAATTCGTAAGTGCCAAAGATGTGCACAGCTAGTATGGACAGGACGATTGACTTGCAGTTTCTTTGGAGCTGAGATTACTCGATGAGAAACAACAGTATATGTCAGCTTCACGGTTGGACATGACTGCAGATGGTGGCGGTGATGATCGGCGGTGGTGAACTGCTCCATAAAGGGACACGGCACGATGAGTTTACATGGATTTAAACATGCACGTAACATGGAATTAGATTATGGAAGTTTGACAGGATAGGATGAATGGTGTATGCGTGTGATCAAAAGCAAGAAGATTGTGATTAGCTTCAATGGCAAGATGAAAGGGTCGGAACACATCCACCGTGACTTACCCCCTGTTGGATCTGAGCAAAGCACAAGTGCAGAACACACACCTTTGCAAGGGGTCGTCGATCTTGAGATGGCAGGAGCGGCCCGATGACACACAAAGCCATGACACCCGGCGCCTTTGCTTCGACGACGAGAGCTCGATGGCGGCATCAGAGAAGACGATGATCGCTGCGAGTTCTCACAGACATGAAGGGTGGTGGAGTCGACGAGGTGCATGATGATGATCCGACGAGGTTCTAGAGGAGGCACCACGACGCGGCCGATTATTTTTTTCTGGAAGAGCTGCGACGGCGGCAGCAAAGTTTTGACGAGACGATATCTAGGGCAGAAGAGGGCTATTTATACATTGACCCGTTCTTGATGGACTGCTGCCCTGTACGTGATATAATATATCAATGGTCCATTGCTTGCTCACGTCAAAGTCTACAGGCCCAATGAACAAAAAAGAAATAAAAGGAAAGAAAGATCAAAGCATTAACGTGAGAGGGGGAACAGTAAAAGCCTTTATCAATTACTAGGAGAGCGAAACAGTTTGGGCTGACAAAGTGTAGGATTGGAAATATCTATTTTCAGAAATATTTAATTTCACGACTACAAATAATTCTAGGAAATCTGGAATTACTATTTGACCCATGAAAAATATTCTGAAGGCTTCAAGAATTATGGAAAAATTCTCAGAGAGCTTAGGACATAATGAACCCAAATAAAGTATTTGGAGCTCATGAAAAAGAATTTTTGAGCATCGAGAAAATATAGTTTGCTCCAGGAAAAATAGGAAAGAGGTCCAGAAAAGTTTGAAAAATTGTTAGAAAGGACTCAACAACGTCTAAACGTGTTTTAAAAACTTAGCACACTCAAAAGCACCGAAATCAATCAACAATCAAAAATCACACCAAAAAGAGAGCCCTTCAAATTAATTCTAAAAGATTTGAAAATCACATTTTATTTATAAAATCATACAGAACCTTAAACTAATGTTGATAATTTTTATCAACCATTAAAAATATTTCTTTTATTTAGTGTTTTCTAAGCACAACCCAAAATTAGAAATTTTGGGGTGTGACAAATATATAATACAAGAAAGTAAATATGGATAACTATCGATATTACCTTCCGGCGAAGGTTCGGATTTTTAAGTCCTATGAATTGGACTTAGTCTTCTCCACTCTTGTTCTTTTATTGAGTGCATCTGTCGGTTTTAGAGATGGAGACAATGATGGTTGCACCTCTTGTGATGGTGATTCTGATGGTGATGTCACTTTTATTCTTTGCTTGGCCAGCAGGTTGAAGTAGAGCATTAATGCTGGGATCTAGCAGTATTTTGCTCAGTATGCATGTTCGCGGATTTAGAACTTTCGCTTGTGGAGTGTTAGGAAATATTCCTTTCACACTTTGAAGTGTATCCTGCTTGTAAACCAAGATAGAGATCAAGTGCATAGGCTCTGTTGGTGGAAAAACACCAACAGAACCAAATCTATTTCTTTATTTATTCTTTTTAGCCTTAGACACATTAGCAAGACAAAATGGGTGTTGCATATTTGTTTACTTATAACATGAGTTGTAAGATCAGAAGATTGAGCATAAATACTGCATTTAAGTTCACGTGGCAGTAAAGGTTTTAAATTGCTCAACCAATGGAAGGATTGCCTATCTCTATATAATGTTTGAGTTTTAATATGAGTATGACTATCATCTTCTAAACATAGAATATATACTTTTTAGTTTTAATTGGCTACAACCATGGGATCAAGAAAGTGGATGCTAGGAATAAGTTTAAACATCTTAAATATGTCGAGTTAATTAAGCCAAGTTTTAATTCAAATATATTTGTATTTTTATTTATATGTATATCAAGATCAAGAGAAAAATACTGACCAATTACCTTAGGTAGTTACCTTCATTCTTAGAGTATAACACCAAGTGATGAAGGATGGACGTCTTTCGGTGGTTCTTTCCTTCTTGCATCTCGAGTTGTTCATGGGTATTTTGTCTCCTCTGTTGAACTCCTTCTTTCTTATCTTTTGCCATCTTTTTTTTTCTTTTTTGATTTTATCACTCTTTTCACTTCACTCATTCTTATGCCTGCAACAGGTTAGTGGACAATACATACCCGAAGGGTTATAGAATTTTGAAAGATAGGTTGTTTGTCTAGAATTTTATCATGTTTTGTCTATGCTAATAAAAAGATAGTGTTGAGATTATTTTAGCATAGACTATATTCTACACAGGCATGGCTCAAGGCAAAAAGTAACTTACAGCAGAAGATAAAATGAATGAATCATTGATACTTATAGTTCTTCCATCCATGATAAATGAGTTGTGTCTTCTCTGCAAAGTTATTAAAGTTTGTTATGTGTCTTACTTCATCTCATATTTGAATACATCTCTTAAGTTACCCAGATTAATTTTGAAAATTTCCTGCAGGGGTAGTCTAATAAAATATTCCAATGTCTACTACAATAATTTCTAGTTCGATAACCAAACCAAACTCCATGTCTAGTTTAATTAAGGAAGACAATTTAACCTAAGCACCATGCTCAATTTAAAAAGCCTTTAGAAATACCCATGCATAAAATACTTCTAAACCAAAACTTACTACAGTAGACAAAGGTGATATGAAAGCACTTATAGAGATTTTATTTAGACAGAGATGTAAGAGCTTTAGACAGAGATGAAAGAGCATGATTATTATGCAACATTTTTAGCATGAATTAAAAAGGTAGAGACAACCTAATATTAGCAACATTATCTAAGATTTTTCAAATAAGCCTATTCTCCCAAGCTTGAAGTTTGCAAAACAAATTTAAGTTTGGATGGATATAATTCAATGTTGCGTGATGATTGGTTGGACATACCTGGTGCTGCCATCAATTATTTTCTTACTTCAAACCTGGAATGGTTAGTGATAAAAATACCCAAAGGAATATTTTGATAATTATAACTCTATGCTCAATTCACAAGGGCATTACAGCAAAAGGTGCAAACTCATGTTATCTCAAGATTACAACGAGATCTACTATATTTATGATAAACATATGCGTCTACAACCACCCTTTTAATGATTTTATAAATAGGTAGAATGAGAAGGTTGAAAATCTCGTGCGTGGCAGTATTAGAGAGATCAAGTAATCCTAGATATTTCTCATATGAGCATGGATTCGAGGAGATATCTATGAAGTAGCTTTCGTGCTCATTAATGTTATCTTCCTCTTCAAGCTCTAAGGGTGTTTCTTTATGAGTGTCTATAGGCGAAGTTATTTTCTCCTTTATTTTATGCCTATGACATTTATTTGATACTTTATTGTCCAAGACTTCCCATGAATTGGTATCTCTAAGGTGAGTCTCATCAAAGGTCTCCTCTAAACTTGGATGGGTTAGGTCGGGGCTAGATTCTATTATTGAGGTTTCTTCCTTGTCCATCCATTCTATACTCCTATCTTTTTAGTGGCACTTCTTGGTCATTCTCGAGTCCATGATTCATATGCTCTAGGTGTCTTAGTAGATCTTGAGTGTCAGGGGACTCTTCAAGGTCAAAGAGAAATGAGATATCTAATGTAGGCATAGAAGGAGAAAAGATAAGATTATCTTTAAAATAGTTTGGCTCTCCTTCTATGGCATCGCTAGTCATACCATCCTTGGATGTTTCCCAATAAGGACGCTTCCTAAGAGGTTTCTTTTGAAAAGAATTTGAATTATATTCACTAGAAGGTCTCTTATGGGATTGGAAGTCTTGACTTTTCCTAATATCGTAAAGATCATCCTTAATAAAAGAGATTTCTAAGGGTTGAATTTCTTCTTCCCTTGTAGGATTTTAAAGTATAGATGGCTTGGGACTGATAGCTAAATTTTGGGATTGGAAAATATGTGAGTTAGCTATCAAAACTTTCACTTTTTGGTTGGGAGATGATTCCTTCTTTTTCTCAGGGAATTCATTATGAATGCTAGGGCAGGGAGTCCTTCCACTAATTTTATCAAGTATAGACCTTGCTTCACTAGCAGACAAATCAAGGAAAGCTCCTCTAGAACATATATTAAGGGATTTCTTACCACCCTTACTAAGACCCAAATAAAAATGTTGAATAAGCACTGAGTCTGGAATGGAAAGGTCTGGCCCAATAGTAAGAAGGTCATTAATGCGATCCCATGATGCTTTAAGAGATTCTCCTTCTAGTTGTCTAAAAGTTAGAACCTCTCCTCGAAGGCTAGCAATTCTAGAGATGGGAAAGAATTTAGAGAGAAAATTAAAGCATAGCACTTCCCAATCTCCTTGCACTCTTCCTACGGTTTGTTTGTACCAATGTTTAGCTTTTTCAATCAAAGAGAACGAAAAAAGCTTCTATTGTAAAGTCTTATCAGACATGCCATCAATACGAAAACATGCACATGTCAGTAAAAACTCTCGTAGGTGTGAGTAGGGATTTTCATCACCTTCTCCCGAGAAGGATTGTTTTCGAATCAAATCTACCCAAGACGGACGCAGCTCATAACTAGATGCTAAGATAGGCTCTGAAGATTCAGGTGGTCTAAAACTTGCGCTCGTGAGTTTAGCATATTGATTGATAGGAATGTCACCCATGTTAAACTAAAAGGTAAAACAAAAGAAAAGAAAGAAAAGATAAAAAGTGAAAGAAAGAAAGAAAGAAAGATGAAAGGTAAAAAGGGTAAAGGATAAAACAAAAAGAAAAGATAAAAAAGCGAAGCTAGATTCGTAGTTAAATCAACAACCGTTTCCCAACAACGGCGCCAAAAAAATGCTTGTTGGTATTAATTAAATGCACACAAGAAAATATAACTATCCAAGTTTACGGATATAATACCGTTGTAGCACTTCACCCGGAGGTTTTAAATATCGTATCCACAAGAAAACGTGTGTGATTAACTACGGTCTAACTCAACTAGAGATGGCTAAAGATAAAACTAGAAAGATAAATATTATACTAAGATAGACACTAAGCTAAGGTTTAATGTGGTTAATAATAGCAATCTATGTTGATGATAATTACAATCTATGTTGATGATAATAGAAGTATAGTAGGTTGATGATAATAGCAGTATAGAGAGGATAATTATGGTTCTCTTCTTCTAACTATGAGTAAACGATATCTTCTACTATTCAACTTCAGGACATTATTCAGAGCAGATTAAGTACAGAAACCTCTCCCTACTCTGATAACCGCATCCTACCAAACCTATCAACGGGAGGTGGACTACAGAGGACTCAATAGGTCTATCACACCTAAGATCTACCACCGATCCGAAAGACTAGGGGGCATTCACGATTGACCCTAGCCTAAGCACCACGTCTACACTATGATTAATACTCTACTCTGACTAGTACATGAATAAAGCACTCAAAAGAGTCGCAAACCAGATGAACAATATAAACAAAGTAAACTTAGATCAAAAAATGATTACTAGAGAAATCTCGAAGACAAACTCATGAAGAACTTGAATCCGATGAAGTACAAGCCGTAGAGGGAGTATCGACAGGCCGGCACCTCCTCCGAACTCTTCCCTCACTCTCCATCTCACTATTATCTATAAGGCTAAATTCTAGAGAGGTTGATCCATTCGAAGGACCCCTCTCAGAGGTTACAAATGAATTAGGGTTTCAGGATGGGGGCTCTGGCCCTGTATTTATAGTCCGGTGGGAGAAAAGACGATCGTTGGATCAAACCGACTTAAGGTACGGTGGAGATACATCCTAAGAGGCGGTGGAAGAAGCTTCTAGAAGACGGACGTGAGCGGGCTCCGGGGGTGCCGGCCGGCCCTTTAGCCCATGCCGGCCGGCCTGGGCCCAAGTCCATTTGGGCCCAGCTTCAAATGTGTGTTTTCTTGTTTCTTTTAGGGCCCAATGGCGCATGTTTCGATCTGGAGTTTATATCTTTTGATTCTGGGCTTCAAATATGGAAAATGATATGTCCGTTATGATCATCTCGATGAGCCCGTCGCAATGGTGCAATATAATTCCTTATTTGAGATACTTTTATTTGATAAAAAACTATAAACTCCTACAAAACAAGTGAGAACACCAAAACTCGTGGAACTCGTTAGAATCAAAACCTACAACTATGCTTTGCAATTTATTTTATATCAATTTATGCAAAAGTTGACGGTTATATTTGGTACTTAATGACCATCGGCAATGCAGTAGTCTAGAATTCTGTTCTCTTGTACAGAAACCTGATGACATTCAAAGATATGATTCGTCCAGCATTGTTTTGGATAAATTTGTTGAAGGTATTCAGAAATTCCAAAAGTTTGAAACTACATGTGGTGTCTCTGCATTAAGTAGATATGTTTTTGTGCTCATGGTAATTATTTTTAGAGCTTTTTTTGTCTTTGTAATCCATGCCTTTCCTTATTCCTATTTAAAATTCTCGTTTTATCGAATGGCAGATAATTTATTTTAAATTCCTTGTTGTTTTTAATTTTAACTTTCTAAGTTCTATTCCACGTATAAGTTTGTGGACTACAGAGATTGTTTCAAAGTTCACTGAACTTGATGCTATAAATGAAGATCAAGATTTGTTTGGCAGGAAACCTGTAAGCATTTTCGAACATTCGTTATTTTGTACTAGTCTGTATCTTTTTTTCAGAATCGTACTATGTGTGACTATTTCCTTTTCATATCCAGATGAAGGACATTTCGTTGACTCCGTTCAAGGAAATGAATCTTACACAAGGTTTATTTATTGACACAAGAGTTAATGTTGAAGAAATTCTTTGTTCTAAGCTTCCTCGTTGTTGATGGTGGTTAATGTCAACTTTCATTAGAACTTTAGACCCAAAAGAAAACATGAAAACACACTAGTCTAGAGTTTTAACTGATAATTTCCACGAGTTTTGCATATTCTGTATTTTTGAGGGTTTATTTTAGAAAAGCTGAAAAGAGGGATTCAAGTGTAAAATAAACACGAAACTTATCCGCTACGGGAAACATCACGGGAAGACTCAGGAACCATCTAGAAGACACCCGAAGCAATGGAGGGCCGGTGCCGCCGGTGGGGGGTCGGCCGGCCCCACCATGGGGCCGGGCGGCGCCCTAGGGTTAGGGTTGCAGCCCCCTTTCGGAATGTTCCTCCACCGCCTCTCCTAATGCATCTCGGCCCTTGGTTACGTCGGTTTGATCCTGCGGCGCACGCGCATCCCACCGGACTATAAATACATGGGTAGACCCCTCCTGGAAGGAGCCAATTCATTATTCATCAAGGCCTCAAGCCATCAAGCATCAAGAGCCTTCTAGTTCATCAAGAACCTTCTAGTTCATAGTTCTAGTTAGCTAGATTAGAAGTAGAGGAGATCTAGTTCTTCATCGGGATCTGGAGCCCTGGCGTCGGTCTGGAGCGTAAAAGTTCGGTAATAGATCTAGTTCTTACTTCATTGTATTCATTATATATAGGGAGACTTTACTCTTAATAGATTCATATGTTCCTAATTGCAATAGTTATTGTCTACTTTGATTATATGTCTAGGATAGTTGGTTTGATCTTATTGAATTCATGTGGATACCCTATGGTATTTTCTGAAGGAACATCCGCTGTGGTGGCATAAAATAAAATTGACAAAAATATAGCGTTCATATTTAAATTCCTGCATCATAAATAGAAAATTTAAAAAGAAGAGAAAAGTGAAATCCTGTTAGACAACATTGAAGCTAGCTCATAAAGGAGATCAATTACTTTTTGGCTGACCGCTAACCCATTATTAAATTCGAGCCTCGAGTTTTGGGTCTCTTTTTTTGGAGTATTTATGCAGGAAGAATATCATAGTTAGGAGAGAATCTATCAGTGGTAACCACCGGGTTCGCTACTGGCTAGCTCACTCTGAAGGACGTCTACATCAGATATTGCAACCATCCAGCTTGGGGGAGGAGCATCCTCTAGTTATCAGGTGACTACACCTAGGCGATTATTAATTTACTTTATATAGATATTCATAAAATATCAAAAAATATGTGGGCACATGAAGGTCCACAAAGTCATAGAGTCTTTTATCAGGTATTTAATATAAAACTATAAAAAGATAAATAATAAATTAAAACAAAACAAATACTTAGTCATATACAGATTAGAGTATAATTTAAAGTTAGTCCCGGCTAGAGCTAATTAAAGATTGATGAACATAAAAATTTGTCTTGGAGATGATGAATAGTTGCTCTGTTATAATGCTCATCAAGTACCTAGCTGCCAAACTTAAATCTCCCTGGTTCTAAACATGGTTGCTTTAAATTAGAGAATTTATTCTGAATCTTAATTGTGGAGGCATACGCTTGCGCTAAGTCTAGGTAGTTGATCGATATGATTCATGAAGGTTGAGCCGCTATTTATCTTATTACAAGCATTACTAAGTTCGGAGGTTTATTTTGAAAATTTAAAATTCACATGATGAGCTCTTGTATGACACAATGTGAATTCCTACCAAAGCCAGAATTAATATCTTAGAGGATAGAAAAAACCTTTTCACATTTAAGCTACTTGCTTTGCATTAAGTTCAGTCAACATGTGTTGTATACTTTGAGGGAGTCTTGTCATGCTTTTAAAACCAAGAAACACTTGCACACTTCAGTCCACATATGCATTATTCCTAATTTAGGAGTAATCGCAATCATTCACCATATTTTTATACATGTTCATTATAAAATGTTCTCCTCCTACACTGGGAGAGGACACAAAAATATACAGTCACCCTATAGGATAACCCCTGTCTTTAATGCTCTAAGTCCTGATTATATCTCTCAATTCATTTATTGTATTCAAAGAATACATGTGGCAAAAAAAAGAGGGAAGTAAAAGATGGACAAGTGTCCCAGTAATTAAAACAATGGATACTAAATGCCCGCCTCCCTGAATAAAAATAAATAATAAAGATAGCCCATGTCTTTCCTGAAAAGTTTCAATAGAGAGCTATTCCCAAAGAGCAACCCTAGAAATAGGAATTAGCCACAAATACCACATATGCACCTATCCACCATACTCCATACACATGCACATCTTGGTTTGATTGTATGCCTCGATTCTCTGTGGATCCATTAGTTGACTTTACAATACATGCATTGCAAGTATGCCTATCCTTGTTATTGACACTCCTATAAGCTCTACCATATATACCTTTAGCTATAGGAGGCATAACATCATTAATGCCTTAAGAGAGAACCATAAATACCACATATATTGAGAGACTTGAGGGTGTAATACAATTAAGCTCTGAGTTTTATTTTGAAAACTTATAAAAAAACTCCAGAATATTGGTATAGCAAAGAATTTGAGACGTAGTACTTAGCTTGATTGTTCTATCTTTCGACTGCTCAAGACTTATGCAAAAGCCGTGAAGCCCCATATTACAGGTGAAATGAGTAAGTTTGAAGGTTAGAGCATACATTGTTTAATCCGGAAGAAATTCTTGTTTGAGAGCATATGTACTTGAAAGTATAATAATATTGTAGCAACTCCTGATCCAAATACAATAACAATTAAGTTTAGTTTGTTTGCCAAGGGACTGGCAAAAGGTAAGCTTGGGGAAATTGTTGACGGTGGTTAACGTCAACTTTCATTAGAACTTTAAACCCAAAAGAAAACATGAAAACACACTAGTCTAGGGTTTTAACTGATAATTTCCACGAGTTTTGCATATTCTGTATTTTCTAGGGTTTATTTCAGAAAAGCTGAAAAGAGGGATTCAAGTGCAAAATAAACACGAAACTTATCCGCTACGGGAAACATCACGGGAAGACTCAAGAACCATCTAGAAGACACCCGAAGCAATGGAGGGCCAGGCTACCGCCAGGTGGGGCCGGCCGGCCCCACCATAGGGTCGGGCGGCGCCCTAGGGTTAGGGTTGCGGCCCCCCTTCTGGAATGTTCCTCCACCGCCTCTCCTGATGCATCTCGGCCCTTGGTTACGTCGGTTTGATCCTACGGCGCATGCGTATCCCACCGGACTATAAATACATGGGTAGACCCCCCTGGAAGGAGCCAATTCATTATTCATCAAGGCCTCAAGCCATCAAGCATCAAGAGCCTTCTAGTTCATCAAGAGCCTTCTAGTTTATAGTTCTAGTTAGCTAGATTAGAAGTAGAGGAGATCTAGTTCTTCATCGGGATCTGGAGCCCTGGCGTCAGTCTGGAGCGCAAGAGTTCGGTAATAGATCTAGTTCTTACTTTATTGTATCCATTATATATAGGGAGACTTTACTCTTAATAGATTCATATGTTCTTAATTGCAATAGTTATTGTCTACTTTGATTATATGTCTAGGATAGTTGGTTTGATCTTATTGAATTCATGTAATTGCTCGTATAATGTTTACCTAATCGATCGTTGGGTAGATGGTAGACAATATGTAGACGTGGTGTCTGGATATATTGTTTATCTGCGAGTGCACCCGACGTCCGGGACGTGTGGTAGTCCGTAGCGGTGTGACGGCTGCGTTGGTTCCTCTGTAGTCCACCCTCCGTGCGTAGGACTAGCATAGGCACGGTCGCGAAGGAGGTGACCCTTGTGTCTTAATACCCTCATTAGTTGATGCCTCTTTACATGTGATTATGATATAGGGTTAACTTGACAATGATTTCTAGATATAATTGCACTAATTAGAGTTATTCATTAATGTAGTTATAGAATTACCTTAGATCGACTCCCTAGTTTATCCAATGGCTAACTATGATTATGACTAGTAGACGCTCGATGATTATCCATAATTATGATACTTGATGATTATGCTATCACCTATATTTATCCATATTTATCTTGTGACCTACGCCTTTGTTATGAGTAGATTAGATGATATTGGTAATATCATTTATTCATCCCATATAGTCTCTTATCAATATAATAGATTATAGTTTATTACACAGCTTTTCCAGTGGTATAAATATAAATCGACAACCTGGATGAACTCCCTAGGTAAAATGCTACAACGGTATAATTATCTAAAACTTGCGTAACCCATTTAGTTTACAATCATATTATATTCATATCTTTTGTATACGCCTAGTCACATTAGTACATGTAAATCTATAATAAATTCCTAGCAATATAATTAGGGATGACAACCTATTTCATATTTAGGAATATTAGTAATAAAGAGGTGGCGAGTTCTTTGAATGACAAGTTAATTATATACCGAGCATTTTCGGCCACTACAAAAAATCTGGCTTTGTATGACAAAGGCAAACCGTCCTGATAAGTACAAATTTTGTCATATAAAGCGCGCTATGACGAAAAACCCGCGTCACGCCGGTCGTCATATAACGACCGTCACATAATGTACTTTGTGACGGTACTATGGACAACCGTCACATAATGTGACGACCTTTTGTGACGGTTTTATTATGTCGTCATATATTGTTTCCATTTAATGACGACTGCAACTGTCACATATTGGTTGGTCAACGCGTCACCTAATATACCAACCGTCACAAATTGTATTCTGGGAACCCTTTACCAGCGATGCGTACAGGAAAAACGCGTCACTAATGGCCCTTTGCCAGTGACACGTACAGGGAAAACGCGTCTCTGATAACAATTTTTTTTTAAAAAAGAAAAATCTTAGATCACTATCTTTATATACAGACTAAATAACAAACAAATCCCACTATTTCAATATAAGATCCACTTATTCAATACAAGATTCACAATTTCAATTCCATACAAATAGCCCAATAGGGTTGCAAAAAAGACTACACTGTGAGAAAGTTGTGGAGAAATCTAAGTTTAGAGTTTTGCAAACTACTGCCATGCCGCTGTGACTCGGAAGATGCCAGGGTCCTTGCCAGTCCTAGTAGCCCACAATTATCTGCAAAGTTAAGAAAAACATACACTCAAGTAAGATTAGAAGTAATTTGACATATATAATTCAATTGAAATTCAAATCGACCACCACATATATACATATATTCATCTACAAACATATGAGCATGATATAAACCATCATTACAAGCCATAATTCAAAAGTTTCACAAGTCATAGTTCACAGTTCAATTCCACATAGATATAGGATTAGAAGTAATTTGACATACATGAGTTAGACTTGTACATGGGCACATGTAAATAATGGCAAGAAAGTGGAAATTCATAGGGCGGGCATTAATACGTAGATCGGGGCACAATAAGCGTATCCAAAAATTTAAGTGGAAATAACATGACGGGGAAGGCAAACTTATAGTGCTTTGTCCTTACTGTACCACCACGTAAAAAATCATGACAGGGAACTTCAAAAAAATACTAACTCCTAAATCTGGTTGGCTAAAATCATGAAACTTTAGGACCGCATAGATTTGTAAAAACAGGATTACGAGAACTACAGTTATCTTGTAGGTCTGCAGGCTCTACATTTCACAATAGCGGTGTGCTAGCTAAGACCGAGAATTGATACATAAATCATTGTTTTTTTTCAGATAAAATTAAGATGGTCTAAAAAGCAAAAACATACTATATATCCTTCTCTCCTTATCCAATGTCATCTCTTTTCGGTACCGGTGTACCCACGGTTGTTTGATTATAGGTGATCCATATTTAACAGACACATATAATTTGGAAACAATACTTGATGGAAGCACATATACACGAGCATTGTTACCTACAAAATGCTATCCATATTTTAGGTGATCCATATTTAACATCGACACCACATGTTATCTGCAAAATGCAAAGTGTTGTCCAAGTTCAGCAGACCACTTTTGTGTGGCATGAAAGGGGCATTTAACAAATAAGATACAAGTGCAGATCAATGTTGTCATTTGCTCACCCGAAACCGGACACAAGCCCCGCTCCTTGTCTTTGAACACAAGATTCTAAACACATACTAACCGAGAGAATACGGCGTATAGAAGATAAAAATGTATCTAGACATTGTGAAGTAAACTCATCTGAAAACTGTATAAGAAAAGTACAACATTGTAAAATTGTTTACATATTTGACTCAGATTTGCCCTATTGTCATCACATCGCATCTAAACTGGTTGCTTGTATATGGTATACAAGCCATCCTAGTTTAGCGGCGCAAGACAAGTATGGGGACATTTCATCGTCATCGCCATTTGCCTCGGCATAAAAAGTACCACATCATTGCATATGCCTCTGCCTTAGCACATTTTTTTAGAAGTTTGAAAAAAATCATCATCGCAGATGCCATAGAAAAGCAAAGCTCAAACATTAGTATAGTAGAGTAAGTAAAGTAATCAAGGGGCATAAACATGAATCGGTTAGCCAAACCTGGCTGTGTAGTAGAGTAGAGTAAGAAATACAGAAATAGGCAAGACGACCCGACCAACCAATACCATTATTATAGTAGAATAAGTAAAGTAATCAAGGGGCATAAACATGAATCGGTAATGGAAGGTACATCTCTATTGTGCAAGTTAGTGGTAGTATTTAGAGGAGGAGCATCAGTGCAAACACTAGACAAGCCATTTGCTCAAATTCAAAATCGGAGATAAGTGGCATTTAGAATCATAGGCAGTGGCATTCGGCATGCTCAATTAACCAAAATCGCATCACAGGCAGTAGAAAAATTGTATATGTCAAATTCATCTCAAATTCTTTCCACATTGATATCAAATTTCTCCTAATTTGGCATCACAGGCAGCATGTAATCGAAATTAGGAAACTAAATAAAAAAAGCATCACAGATCTATAGGGGGAACAGGGCAAGCAGATGTTAATGCTTTAACCGATGTGTGCATATCTGTATAAAAAGTTCACAAAGAATTAGCTCATACTACTACTTATATACCATAGTTTAGACCAAATCCTTAGTCTTTAATATAGTAATGGTCCCAAGACTGTGATGAGTTTTTTACAGTCGACAGAACAATTAGGTGCTTACAAAGTGATGGTCCAATCATGACACGTGCACTTTCACAATGAATGAACAAGACCTTATTCTTTATATATTTCTCATCTAACAAAATAGAAAAGAGAATGGTTTATATATCCAGGAATAGAATAGAAAAGGTAAAAATAGAAATCAGCACCGTATACATAATTGACACCACAGTCCATTCCGATTAGATGCAATTTGGGCACTCAGTAATGCTAGGTATATGCATATGTTGTGACCAATTTAGACAGAAATATTACACTCCTAAAATCATCTTCTTACCTGGGTCATACAATGAATCAAATCATAAATACCAAGCACAGTGCACTTGCCGATGGACATGTCCCCGACCACGGCGATGGTGGGTGGCCGGTCGCGTCTTCCCGCATGGATCCATGCCTCGCTCACCAGATCCGAAGCCACGATGCGGATCCGCCCAAAGACAACCGCGAGGACACCGAGGAGTAGTAGATGCGACGAAGCGTGACCAGCCCGCCCCCACCGTGAGGACGCCGATGTGCAATGCTGGATCAGCCTGCGCCCATCATGAGGACGCCGAGGAGTGGCTGGAGCAGTTGAGCTGTGACAAGCCCCGTCCCCACCTCAAGGACGCCGATGCCGCGATGCTCGAGGGCGGCGCAGGACGGCGCAGAAGTTGAGCCGTGGCGCGCGGCGGCACGGGATGCAGCCCCGGCTCAGGTGTAGCATGGCGTGGTGGAGAGCGCAGGCATGGGAAAAGGGGGCTCGGCCACCGGATCTCAGTGGGGGGCGATGAGCTCGACATCCAGGTTGTGGTTGCGCCGAGAGTAGCGCCGGGCGATGGGGAGAAATGAGAGAGGATGAGGGTTAGGGTTTGGAACTCTAATTTATACTTCCTCGGTGCATTGGCGGCCTGCTCGATCAAGAATCAATGGCCGAAATTTATGGGGCGAGATCCATAATGGGCCGACTTCAGGTTTTAGGCCCACTAATATTTTGTTGTTTTTAATTTTAATTAGTCGGACAATCAAATTTAATTTTTGGCTAATTTTAGAGGTTTCAAATGCAAAAGTCATAAACAGAAAAAAATTGTAGAACTCATCAAGATCTACAATCATTGCATAGGTTCTTTTTACAAATGAGATCATTTGAATAATTCAAATTTTAAATTTCAAAATTTAACAACTTCAAATAGAAATATGGGTTAATAAATGAGTTCTAATAATTGACCTTAGATGGTCTCAACTAGAAATGTCATGAATACCAAGTTTGATCAACTCATCAAGATCTACAATTATTATATAGGTCATTTTTACATTTGATAAATTGTTAGGAAAGTTTAGTTCTAAATTGACAAGTCTCTCATATAGTTTCATAAACTCTATGTGAGATTCATGATTTTATGACTAGTGTTTACTAACACTTTCTCAAATGGAACAATGGCCTATATAACAATTGTAGATCCCGATGAGTTCGTTTGACCAAGTCAAATTTTGAATTTTTAAAAAATAACACTTTGACATCAGTATTTAAAACTCTAAATGGTTTCAAATAGATAAGTCATAAATAGTAAGTTTGTTAAACTCATCAAGATCTACATTTGTTATTTTGGTCAACTTTTCATTTGACAAAGTTTGGATGATTCAATTTTGGATTTTTAAATTTTGATAGCTCTAAACCAGTTTTTGAAACTCCGGATGATCTCAACTAGAAAAGTCATGAATACCAAGTTTGTTAAACTCATCGGGATCTACATTTGTTGTTTTGGTCAACTGTTCATTTGATAAAGTGTGAGTGATTTATATGTTGGATTTTTAAATTTTGATAGCTCCAAACCTGTTTTCGAGACCTTAGATAGTCTCAACTAGAAAAGTCATGAATACTAAGTTTGTTAAACTCACCAAGATCTACATTTGTTATTTTAGTCAACTTTTCATTTGATAAAGTTTAAATGATCTAAATTTTGGATTTTTAAATTTACTTGACTCCAAACCAGTTTTGAAACCCTAGATGGTCTCAACTAGAAAAGTCATGAATACCAAGTTTGATCAACTCATCAAGATCTACAATTGTTATATAGGTCATTTTTGCATTTGAGAAATTGTTAGGGAAGTTTAGTTCCAAATTAACGAGTCTCTCATATAGGTCATTTTTTAAAACCAAAATTTGAATTGTTCAAATTTTGTCATATGAAAAGATGACCAAAACAAATACATTAACATGATAGTTCATGATTTTAGAAAAAATTTAGAAAAAAAAAATCATGACATTTGAAGTTAGTATGTGGGAGAAAGACTAGCTACAAGTTTTAACGAGAGATTAAAAAGAGAAACCACACTTGTTCTATAATTCAAAATTTTGAATTTCAATATGTGAGTCTTCTCTGTTTACTTAGCGACATGCTATAAGTGCTCAAAATCATAGACAATATTTTTATATGAATACAAAAAAAGAATCATCCAATTTTGAGTTCATATGTGTGAGATAAACTACTTTTAAATTTTATTCATGCATTAAAAGTAAAAAAAACCTGCTATTCTTGTGATTTTTATGATGAACCCCACGAGCAGATGATGCATGTCCATTACCTGCTAACGTTTAGATATATAGAGTAAAATGCACATCTTATAACAAAACATTTGAGTAGCTCAGTGGTAGCTCCTTAGGATATTGAGCTTGTGGTAGTGGGTTTGATTCCTCCCATGAGCAACATTTTTTTCTCATTCTTATTTTTACAAGGCTCATGGTGGCCTATTGGGCTTAACTGCCCGTGCAGCAAATGGGCCGCTGGCCAAGGTGAAAAGGGAGAGCGCAAGAGGGAGGGTCAGGCCAACCCCAAATAAGGAAGGAAGGGTACAGGAGTAGGCTGCAAGCTGGCCAAAAATGGCCCAAGAGAGAGAGACAGACATGGGTCAAGGGTCTAGCACCTACTGGGGTATTTTTTGACATCGAGGCTGTCATATTTGATAAAACATTCAGTGACGATTTAGGATCGTCAAATAAAAACTATATGGATCGTCATAAAAACAAAACCGTCAACTGGCTCCTGGGACCTAACAATTTATGACGAAAGTTGGTACCTTTATGTGACACAAGAAATGATGTCGTCATAAATAGTTTTGGGTCTCATAATTTTGTGACGACACATAATTTTTTGTCATGTTATGTTACATTATATAACGAAAATAAGCCCCGTCATGAGGCATTTTGTCATAAAAAGAAGACTTTCTTGTAGTGGGCGTTGTTGCTAGGGGTAGGAGTTATCTCTGCTTTTTAGTAATGACGGTAATAAATGTCAACAAGCATTTTTGGCGCCGTTGCCGGGGACGGCACAATAAACTTAGGATATATTGATAAAATATATACACATGGATAAAGTTATATTACCAATCGATCTCTAACTCAATCAGGTACACCCTTCGTTGTTATCATTTTCTTATCTTATGCAGGGTGATGAATGAATGGTTTTTCTCTTTCAAGAAACTTTACTGACGATGCAGAGAAACTCCTCAGAAAGAAGAAGTTTGTAGAAGCAAGGGACAAATTTGAGTCACCATCAAGAACACCCTCTGCTGCTCAAGCTAACTCTTCAGAGGAGCCAGCTCCAACACTGGAAGAGGAATTTAAAGAACAAGTAGAAGAGCATTTAGGTGAAAACCTAGCTCCTGTGTTTGAAAACATGGCTGAGAAGACACTGCGAGAGTTCTCTGCCCCAACAACAGCGAACATTCGAACTAGACCTGCAGTCAATACTGGGGAGAATGGATACGAGCTTAAGCCTGCTCTCATTACCATGGTTCAAGCCAGCCAATTCTGTGGAAAAGGTTATGAAGATGCAAGTGCACACTTACAACACTTTCTAGAGATCTGCAGCACCTTCACGATCAGAGGAGTATCAAAAGATGCTAACTTACTTCGTCTTTTCCCATTCTCATTATTGGGGAAAGCCAAGCAGTGGTTCTACATCAACAAAGACAAACACAATACATGGGACCTATGCTCGACTGCTTTTCTGGTAAAATTCATTCCTACAGCCAAGACCAATGCTCTGCGTGGGAAGATTGCAAGTTTCCAACAATAACATGATGAATCATTCACTGAAGCATGGGAAAGATTTTAGAGTTACATTGAAGACTGTCCTCATCATGGGATAGAGGAGTGGTCGTTAATGCAGACTTTCTATCACGGGCTCATCTCTAGTACCCGTGAGTCTATTGATGCCGCGGTGGAGGAGCTTTCCCTGTCACTTAAGCTCTCGGACGCTAAAGCACTTGTTGAGAAGATGGCCTCAAATTCAACATGCAATGAAGAACATTACTCGGCCTCGAAGAAAGGGGGGAGGAATCCATCATCTCAAGGAAGTCGACATGGTCACCGCCAAGCTAGACCTCATCATGAAGAAGCTCGACATAGAGAAGAAGGAAGTCATACACATCAATGATTACCATATGACATGTGAAGAATGTGGAGACTACAGGCACTCAGCTGTCAGTTGCCCTACACTGCAAGAGGATGTGAACTTCATCAACAACAACACCTACTATCGTCCTCAACAAAATCAAGGGTGAAAACAACAACCTCGACAAGGTAATTACCAAGGTAACAACCAAGGTAATAATTTTAATAATTACAAACTTACGCCTTTTGAGAGAATTAGTTACTAGTCAATCCAAACTACTAGATCAAATGACTAGGAAACTAACATCAAATGATAAAACTTTAAAAAACATACATACTAGAATGGATACTTTTGCTTCTGCCATAAAAAATCAGCATAGTTTCAATAAAATGCTAGAATCACAATTAGCTCAATTAGCTGCTGCTGTTCCTCCATTGGAAAAAGGCAAGATTTCAGGCCAACCAGAAGATTTAGAAACTGCTAACCTTGTTGATATTCACAATGCAACCCAATATCATATTGAGCCTGCAGATGTACAGTGGATTGACCACTCTCTACCAGAGAAGATGGGAGACCCTAGAAGACCTGTCATTCATATCTCTATAGGATGCCATAGCTTTCCAGAGGCTATCTGTGATTTCGGCGCAAGTGTCAATATCATGCCCAAGGTAATTTATGAGAAAATATTAAATGATCCTCTGTTGTACACAAATATGTGTTTACAGCTTGCAGATCAGTCCATTTGCTACCCTGAGGGAGTACTAGAAGAAGTTGTCATTAGAGTGGGGCAATCATATGTCCCAGTTGACTTCGTGGTCATGGAGACAGGAGTAGATGAGAAGGCACCCATCATTTTGGGCAGACCATTCTTGTGCACAATAAAAGCCATCATCTATGCGGAGTACGCCAAGATTGTCCTATCCATCAAGGATAAGAAAGAGAGATTCACATTCAAGAACCGCGTCCTGAAAGCTCCTGCAGCCCCGAAGCAATTCCATCAACAAGAAGAAAAATAGAAACAACAGAAGATGGAGGAGGACCAAGCATGCACCTGCGGAGACAACTCAATTGATCACTGCTCTCAACACAGAGAATGATCATATGCTACCCAAGCTATTTCCAATCAAGGGAGGTGATCCAGGTGTCCCAATCATTGAATGCGCAATCAAAGACACCACCTTCGTCCACACCGTCCGCGACACTGGATCAGGCTGCAACGTAATGTCAAAACAGGTATACGATGAGTTATTTGATTTACCTTTATACCCAACATGTATTCAGCTGCAGATGGCAGATCAATCACTAAGGTTTCCTGAAGGAGTGGTCAAGGATGTCATGGTAAGAATTCAAGGACAATATATACCTGCAGATTTTCTAGTTCTTGACATGCAGGGCGATGATGATTCCCCGATCCTCTTGTGAAGACCGTTCCTCTACATAGCCAACGTGAACATCTACATTGGGTCTGGACAGATCCACTTCAACTTGCCCACTGGAAAGGTACGCTGTCAATTTAGAACACTTGTTAACCGGGAACAGATCAGGAAGCAATGCAACAGGAGAAGATGTCAAGCCCACCGTCAGGCTGCCCAGCCTCACTGCAGTTGGGAAGAATTTCTGGGCAAGATAGTGAAGTATGAGGACTACTACAAGGAGCAAGAAGAGAACACGCGAGCACCCATTTGGAGTGAGGGGGCGTAAGAAGCCGAAAGGATGGACCAAATCGTCAAGGAAGAGAAAGAGGAGATCCTAGCACGATTAGAAGCGTGGGAGAAGGAGAACAAAGATGAAGAGTTGGAACTAGAAAAGAAAGAAGCAAAAGCGACAGAAGCGAGATGGAAGGAAGACGCACGTGGCGCATCACCACGAGACCGGGAGTTGACTGAGGTTACCTCAGACGATGAACCCACTGAGTAAGTGTTCTCCTCTATCTAAGTCCTGTCGGTAGACTTTAAATTCCGTACCCTAGCCATAAGGTTAGAATGGTAGTTATCTCATTAAATGCATTTGCAATTTATTTAGTAGCATAATTTTCGTTACACACTAAAAGATATAAAAACAACAAAAATATTTATTGCATTACTCATGGCATCACAAAGCCCCATGTGGATACCCTATGGTATTTTCTGAAGGAACATCCGTGTGGTGGCATAAAATAAAAATGACAAAAATATAGCATTCATATTTAAATTTCTGCATCATAAATAGAAAATTCAAAAAGAAGAGAAAAGTGAAATCTGTTAGACAACATTAAAGCTAGCTCATAAAGGAGATCAATTACTTTTTGGCTGACCGTTAACCCATTGTTAAATTCGAGCCTCGAGTTTTGGGTGTCTTTTTTTAGAGTATTTATGCAGGAAGAATATCATAGTTAGGGAGAGAATCTATCGGTGGTAACCACCGGGCCGCTCATTGGCTAGCTCACTCTCAAGGACGTCTACATCAGATATTGCAACCATCCAGCTTGGGGGAGGAGCATCCCCTAGTTATCAGGTGACTACACCTAGATGATTATTAATTTACTTTATATAGATATTCATAAAATACCAAAAAATATGTGGGCACATGAAGGTCCACAAAGTCATAGAGTCTTTTATCAGGTATTTAATATAAAACTATAAAAAAGATATATAATAAATTAAAACAAAACAAATACTTAGTCATATACATATTAGAGTATAATTTAAAGTTAGTCGGCTAGAGCTAATTAAAGATTGATGAACATAAAAATTTATCTTGGAGATGATGAATAGTTGCTCTGTTATAATGCTCACCAAGTACCTAGTCGCCAAACTTAAATCTCCCCGGTTCTAAACATGGTTGCTTTAAATTGGAGAATTTATTCGAATCTTAATTGTGGAGGCATACGCTTGCGCTTAAGTCTAGGTAGTTGATCGATATGATTCATGAAGGTTGAGCCGCTATTTATCTTATTACAAGCATTACTAAGTTCGGAGGTTTATTTTGAAAATTTAAAATTCACATGATGAGCTCTTGTATGACACAATGTGAATTCCTACCAAAGCCAGAATTAATATCTTAGAGGATAGAAAAAACCTTTTCACATTTAAGCTACTTGCTTTGTGTCGGTGTCGAGAATGGACACCAACGAGTAATCGAAAGAGAGCACACTTATCCTCGAGATGGTTTCCCCGAGTGGACACGATGATGTATACTTGGTTCGGGCAATTTTACCCTACGCCCAAAGGAGAGCGGAGTCGTGTTACTCGGGGAGGTTGTATGGAGCAAGACAAGAGGGGTCGAGAGAGGGACAGGCTCCCAAGTCTCGGAGTAAGAAAGCTAGGTTCGTGGTTAAGTGTTTCGTGTGTGTAGTGTGAATCGGGTGATGGACACACGTGCTCGGGGCCCAAGTCCTCCCTTTTATAGTTCAAGGTGAGGCTCACGGGGAGAGGGCATGCGCGTGTAGTGATCAAGAAGTCGTGGCCTACAAGGGTTGGGACGTTCCCGGGAAGCGCCGTGGTGCACGCCTGTAGCGTGACGTCATCGTCCCTCCTAACGGGGTTGTGCGGTTTAGTTGACCTGTAGGTACTCTCGGGTCAAATGCCGGCCTATAGGGAGCCGGCCGTGGAGTCGCCAGCGCAAGGGGCTGATTCCTCGACGCCCCCGGGTTTGCCTTGCGGGATGTTTCTTGGCTCGGTCGCCGTCCGGTACCTTTGGCCACGGTGTCGGTACGAGCGGCGTTCCTTTATTCGTACCTCGGGATGCACTTGTCATGGGCGGTACGGCCCCCGGCGCCCTTAACGGAGACGCACACACGGGCTTCCATACGCACCAGTCAAGACGGGGTCAAGACCGCACTGTCAGGTAGGAGGCGTGGGAGCAACGAAATGCCCTGGGTTACTTGGCGGCCCCGTCCCTTCTACCAAAGAGTATGCGACGTATCCCGCGTGATCGCTACGGAACTGCATAGCCATGGGCCGCCTGTCTCTTGGCAGAATCGCACGCGGCGCATCCTAACTCTGTTCGTCGGGGACAGGGGGTCGGGGCCGCCGACCCCTCCCCCCCGCGATGGGTAGGGGTCGGGCGAATCGGAGTTTGCCCGGGGGTCGATCCCGGGCGGTGGCTTTTATCCCGTGGGCCTTAGTTGGTTACGGGCCGGGCCCGAAATGTTTTAAGTTTCGTGCCGTGGGTTGGGCCACGAGGACCCCGACCGGGCAGGTGTTTTTGTTTTTGAAAGTCGCTTTATCCCAGTCCTTAGAGGGGTGGTTTTGACCCTCGACAAGAGCCCCCGAGCATGGGGTGGAACTGGATGTTCCTCTTCATGCTAGACTCGTTCTGCCAAGGGAAACTCATAGGGTTTTTCTGAATATTTTGCCTTTAGGTGGGTGCGCGAGCGCACTGGCCGGTAGTAGTCCCCGAGCCTTCTGCGGGGAGTGGTATACTCGTGCGGAGGCTCGTAAAGCGTAGTCGCGGTTCTTTCTTCCTGTGTGGGTGTGCGCGAGCGCACTCGGCCGGGTAGCCCCGAGCCTTCTGCAGGAGTGGTACACTCGTGCAGAGGCTCAGAAACCATAGCCGTATAGTCGTGGCTGCGCTTGGTGACAGGAGGCGGAATCGTGTCGCATTGCACGGATACGACTCTCTTTTTTATCATAAGGGTATTACGGTTTTGCTCGCGCCCTTTTGGGCGCCCAAGACGAGAGCGCCGAGAGGCTTCGCGGCCTCAGGTTAATGATGCCTCGGGACGCTCGGACGCGGGCGGTTCGACTCCCTCCACGACGCGCACGATGGCGCTGTCGCAATGATGGGCGACGTGGAACGCCAAGAGGCATTTTTTCGGATCCACATAGGCGTCGGCCATCTATTTAAGGAGGGCGTGGTGTGTGTGGACGGATCCAGTCACCCTTTCCTTCCTCGCTCCGCACCTCAGCCATCTAGTACTTCTCTCCTTCTTCCTCCGGCCCCGTCGTCCGTCCGTCAGAAAGCGAGAGAGAGAGTGTGATGGATCGCGGGAAACGCCCCGGCGGAGGAGGCTCGTCGGAGGCCCCCCCCTGCGGCCGCCGCATCCCGGTGAGTACATTGCCCACAAATGAGAGGAGGGTTTTTCTCCACCCCCGGTGTTTGCAATGGAGAAGGGTTTTTTCTCACCTCGTGCCGAATGCTTGTTCTCACAGGGTGATCTCTTGCGTGGGCCCCTCGCCGCCCTCCGGGGCGATAAGGGCGATGCCGCGGGCGCCGAGGCCGAGAGGCCGGAGACCGTCGAAAAGAGCTCCGGCCGCTTTAGCGAATAAGTTGCCGCGGCCTGACCCAGGAGGAGGAGAGCGACGCGCGCCAACCTGGAGGAGGCGGACGAGCGCGTGGCTGAGCTCACGGCCGAGCTCAGGTCATGCGCCGCGGCCGAGGCCATTGTGGCCTACGTCCGGGCTCCGGCGCCAACCTCGGCGGAGTGGGCGGGTTGTGCTTGGCGTATCCGCGACGTGACGTCCCCGGCGTCCGCTGGGGTGGCCTCAGCTGGCGATAGCGCACCGCCGTTCTCGCGTCGACCTCGGGGCTACATTGAGCTCCCCGAGGGCGAGCGCCTCGGGGACCTGGAGCACCTGGTGCGCCAGTACGAGGGCGCCGCCGATGCCGTCGCGGAGGTGGTGACGGCGGAGGAGGTGATCCACGACGCGCCCTGAGGCGCCGTGGGATCTTCCCGGTCGGCGTGGCTCCGCCACGACGTCCCACCGGTCCGGCGTTCTCTGGGTTGATCTCCATTGTCTTCTTGGAGGATATGTACCCAGACGCGCGGGACGGGTGGGCGCCTGCGCCTTCATGATCCTTTCCATGTTGGCGCCGGCGACGGTCGTGGGCGTAGGGTAGTCATGCCGCGGGCTTTTGCTTGACGCCGCTGGGGCGGTTTTTTGTTTTTAGATTCGCCTTCGAGGCATTTCCTCAGTCCGTGATTACATGCCTGATGAACAAGTGCTCATTCTCAATCTTCTGTCAAAGTTTGTTTTCGTCGTCTTTGATCTGGGTGGTGTTCGAGCCACGGTAACGATTGATCGAGCGGACCCTTTTTTGTTGGGGTTTTCTTGTTCTTCGGCGAACAGTAGCTTTAGGGTTTTCTCCGCCGAGGGTCTGGAAACAGACAAAGATATCGCATCGGTCTGGCCGACCCCGACTTCATGATTACCCCTTCGCGTAGGCCTGCTTCGTAGGCGCGCCGCCCCGCCCCCTCTGTGGTCAACGCGGGACCCGAGGCTCCCCGAGGGGTCGCCGGGACGGGCGCCACAGTGGCTCTGACGGGACAGGACGGAACCGTCAGCACGCGCGGGCTGACGGCCGCACGCCCCTGAGCGGAGTTAATGCGCTCAGAGGGCGTGCGCGTGCTTATCTGTCCGTGCGTAGGCCTGGGGCACGTCTCCCACGTCCCTGAGAGCAGCGCAACGGGCAGTTTGTTCTCTTTTTAAGGCGTTGAGAGGAAGGAAGAGGCTTTTCCTTAGCCGCACTGTGCATCTTTGTTTCGCAGCCAGAAAAGCCCCCGAGTCCTCTCTCTGCCTCGCTTGCTCCTTCCGCCGCCGCCGCCGCCGTCGCCGTCTGCGTCCTCGTCTTCCCACGTCCCATCTCTCACCTCAATGGCGAGTGGAGGCGTACTCCCGTGGCCGCGCAGCAACCTGACGGCGCCGGAGATGGAGCGCCTCGTGGCGGAGGGCGTTCTGCCGCCCTTGACAGAGGCGGGGGAGTGGATTCTCCCACTGGAGGACGAATCTCCTCGGCCGCCGATGGGATACATCGTCTCCTTCGCGGCTTTTCATGAGCGGGGGCTCGGTGTCCCCGTTCATGACTTCGTGCGCGGGATTCTGTACCATTACGGCGTCGAGCTCCACCATCTGAATCCCAACGGGATTCTGCATATGGCGGTGTTCGTTGCCTTATGCGAGGGATACCTGGGGATCCCGCCTCATTTCGGCCGTGGAAGTTTTTTCTTCTCTGCACAGTTGGTGAAGCGGTGGGCGAAGGACGACGCGCCGAGTACGACCTCCCCACGGGATGCGCCGGCATCGCTCCCCGTGGGGAGCGCACTAAGTTCTACGTGGATGTGAAGACGTCCACGTCGAACCGAGGGTGGCACTCCGGGTGGTTCTACCTCAAGAACTCGGAGACGGCGCCGCTCCCCGATTTCTCCGGCGTGTCGTTCTCCGAGCGCCCGATAAAATGGCGCGTCGGGGTGAACTCGAAGGAGGTCGAGAAGCTTGAGCATCACCTGGAGGCCATCAGGATCTTGCGACACCAGGGCTTGACCGGGGCCGGCATTGTGGATGCCTGGCTCCGGGGAGGTGGCGCCCGCCGATGTCGCCCGCCTCCCGCTGGGGGGATGGTGGCCGGCTCCGACCCCCGCAGGCACGGTGCTTAGGGGGAGGGCCGTTTTCGACCGCCCCTGCCACCCGTCGACTCCGAAACCTGTTGGTGGCACCGAAGAACTCCGCCGGCGCACCGGTACCTCGAGTCGCCCGTGCGGACCAGCCCCCGATGAGGCCGGACGCCGACGCCGTGACATTCGTGAGTATCTCGATTGTTTAGGTTTTTCCTTTCCTTTCTTCCAGAGCCGTTCTCGACGTATTTCCGCCGCACGCCCCGAGTCCGCCTTTGAAGGAAGATCCGGTGCCTCTCCCCGCACGGCGGCCAAATGAAGCGGCGAACGTGGCCGCCCGAGGCTCGTCACACCAAGAAGGAGAGGAGGAAGGCGAGGCGGGCGGAGAATCGCCTCGGGAGGAGCGTGACCTGACCCCCCCTCTCGGATACACAGAGGAGGAGGAGCTCGGCGTCCGCCTCGGCGGGTCCAGCCAGGGCTTCGTCGACCCTTCCCCGGGAGGCGAGCAAAGTGTGGCGGGCTGCTCGAGGAATCCCATCTTCGCCGAGGAAGGTGGGTCGGACGAGGGGGAGCGCACTATGCACGGCCCCTAGAATTGACGAGATGGCCCACACCATGGGGGCCGTGCTCGTGATTGGGTCCTGTGGTGCGACCACTCGGGAGCCACCGAGCCAAGGCGTGGCCGCGAGTGGGCATGAGTCGGCTCGTTCCGACCCCTGGCGTCGATCCCCTCTCCACAGGGGATGTTGGGCCGGCTCGGTCCGACCCTCTCCCCTGCGTGGCCCGGGCCCACCGCCGAGGGCGCCGAGGGTGCGGCCGCGGATCGCGCCCCGAAGCGAGGCAGGCTCAGGGGCTGGCGCCCAAAGCAAGATGTTCGGGGCAAGGGAAACGCCCTTGCCCGGAATCTGCAGAAGTCATCGTCGGTGGAGCCGTCCTCCAAGATATCGCGCTCTGCACCCCGGAGGTATGTCTGCGGTTATTGCTCGACACATATCGGCCTTGCTTTTCTGACCTCGACCCCTTCTGTTTTGCCGCAGTCAAATCCGGACCCCTGGTCGCCTCACGCTTGCGCCCTTGAAGGCGCTGAGGAAGCAACAAGAGGCGGCCGGCATCGCGAGTGGGACCCCATCTTTGGGTGGGGGTCTCGCTCCCCTGCACGACGCGGCCCCTTCCCAAGGGGGATCGGCCGGGACAGCCGCACCGGCGTTGGGGGCCAGAGGAGTCCTGCCGACGCCAGGGGCTCACGGGATGAGGGGTCTCGAGGGGCTCGAGCTCCCGGGCGTCGTGGGCTGAGGCGGCGTCGAGGGAGGCCGCTGCTCCCGGCTTTGAGGAGAATAGGGCGTGCGCCCCCGATGCTCCCAGCGCCTCCGTTTTCTCCAGCGCCCCCACGGGCGTGCGCCTCCACCTCCCCCGCGGCGGCGCCGTCGGGGACGATGACGAGGGCGTCGGGGCCCCTCACCATTTCTGGGGAGGATCCCGGCTCGCGTTTCCCGACCCGCGCGATCCCTCCTTGGAGCCTCTGGTGGTTGACGACCGCGCCGAGTGGGAGGTGCTTTCCTCCTTCGAGGCAGCGATGGCAGCTATAAACCAGAAACGTCACTTTGCCCTCGTATCGCGAGATGAGGCCGACGGCGTCGCTCTACCAGTATTCCCAGTTTGCGCTTTCTCCTGTCTTTTCCAATTGTTAAGACTGGTGACTCATCCACATGTTGCCCTATGGACAGTCGGCGCTGCATATGGGCCGGGTGAAGTCTCGTCTCTTGTACGAGCAACATCCCCGGTGGGAGGAGGCGATGGAGACGATTGAGGATCTCCGCGCCCGCTTGAGAGAGACGCGGCCACGACATCGAGGACGTGGAGACGAAGTACATGGACTCCCCTGCACCGCAAGAAGCGGATGACGCGGAGGCGAGGCGCGGCCCAGAGGAGCTTGAGCAGCCGCAATGCCCATGTCCGGGAGTTGCTCGGGGAGGCGGAGTAACAAGCGCTGATCGGCTTCGGGCGGGCGGAGCAGACCTGGAGCAGGAGCTGTCTCGAGATAGAGCGCGCCCGCCGTGAGCGCGACGATAGACGGCAAGGCCCGAGACCCGTATCCGCGGTAAGCGGAACAAGCTTTGGGACGAGGTCGCCGCTCTCAAGAGTGAGCCGGAGTGCGAGCGGCGCTGGAAGATGGACGCCGAGAACGCTGCCCGCCGGTGTCCGAGGAGGTGGCTACGCTTCGTGCGCCCACTTCGCAGCCGGCAGCAGCAGAACGCCGGGTACGTGTGCCGCCGCCGAACGCTGCCTCGACGACATCGGTGTCGACCCGCGCCTCGATGGCTCCCTCACCGTGGCGGTTATCCTTGCGCCCCTGGGCCGGATCGGTCACTTGAGCGCGATGCTCTTCGAACCGGGATCGGGAGGCGTTTGCCATTACCCGCTCTCATTACGATGAGAGCTTCAACTTTGACGGCGTCGGCGAGGGATATTCGGGGAGGTTTCCGAGGCCGGCGCCGAGGCTCTTTCGCGTGCTAGTGGCGGATAGTGCCGACGCTCTTGCCGACCTTTGGCGAACCTAGTGCTCCCTCAGCGGGAGTAAAAATATTTACTTACTTTTGGTTTGTGGGCTTTTTGATGCCCAAAGACTTTTATTATGTGTAGTAACCGTGGTTGACTTGTCTTTGTTTTAGTTTTTGAATTATTCCCCTTTTAGATGAAGAAAAAATATCTCTAGAAAGGACGGATTGCTTTCGTATTTGGACACCCGCCGGGTGAGACATGCCGCACCCGGTGGAAAGTTACCTTATTTAGGCGCCCAAAGTCTGCGACTCTCGACCTTCGAGATCTTTTTTTTAACTTAGGGACATGGTAAGCCGGCTAATTCTCACGCAGGCAACGCCCTTTTACTTAAAGGCCGTGTTAGGGTCGACATGGCTAGCCGACCCTCACCCCGATCAGTATCATTAGCCACCGGGGCGTTAGACAAGGCAGCCAGGACGTTTTTGGGTGCTAGGACCACCTTCTTTCCTATACACAACCTTTTGAGCAAGAGGGCCGGAGCATGACTTGAAATCGGACGGTTTGCCTTTTCAGCTTTTAATAAGAGAAAGATAAGTACCGACCGCAGGGGTCGAGACATTGTTTTATGAAAGGGAGTTTCTCATATTAAACATGCTCAACTGGTTGATAGCAAGAAAAGGTACAAGTACATAATGCGAATCGGAAAAAAAGACTTTTAAGGATAGAAACAATGTAACTGCTCGATGTTCCAGGCGTTTTTGACAATTTGCCCCTTGTCATCCTTCAGTTTGTACGCTCCGGGTCGGAGAACCTCGGCAATGGTGAAGGGTCCTCCCATGGTGGCGTCGCCAGACGCCCTTTGGTGTCCTGCCGCACACGTAAGACAAGGTCTCCGACGTTAAACGCTCGACCTCGCACCCGCCGAGCGTGGTGCCGGCGTAGGGACTGCAGGTACTTAGCAGAGTGAAGCAGCGCGACGTCGCGGGCTTCATCGAGCTGGTCCATGGCATCTTCCAGGTAGGTCTGGTTCACTGGCTCCGTGTAAGCCCTGACCCGTGGGGCCCCATATTCCAGGTCGGTAGGCAGGACGGCCTCCGCCCGTAGAACATGTAGAAAGGGGTATGCCCGGTTGCTGCTCGCCGGGGTCGTTCTCGGACTCCACAAAGACCGGGCTGGGAGCTCAGTGAGCCATCGTCGGCCATACTGATTGAGACGATTGAAGATCCGAGACTTCAAGCCCTGGAGGATCATGTCGTTTGCTCGCTCAACCTGCCCGTTAGTGCGAGGATGCGCGACAGACGCCCAATCGACACGGATGTTGAACTCGTTACAAAACACCAGGAACTTCTTCCCAGTGAACTGCGTGTCGTTGTCCGTGATGATCGAGTTGGGTACACCAAAGCGATAAATGATGTCGGTGAAAAACAACACACTCTGGTCAGACTTGATGGTGGCGAGGGGTCGAGCCTCGATCCACTTCGTGAACTTATCAATCGCGACCAAAACGTGAGTGAAGCCTCCAGGCGCTTTGAGGAGGGGCCCTACTAGATCCAGGCCCCAGACCGCAAACAGCCATGTGAGGGGGATCGCCTCAGAGGACTGCTACGGCAAATGTGTCCGCTTGGCGTAATCATCGACATCCTTTGCGGGGACCGGACGATTTTTCGTTGCGCCCGCCACCGCCGTGGGGCAGAGAAACCTTGGCGGTAAGCCATGGCCACGATCGATCCGGGGCGGGCGTGATGTCCACAGATGCCTCGCGTGGATATCCTCCAAGAGGGCGCGCCCGTGAGCGACGGAATGCATCGATGAAGGACGCCCGAGTGCCCCTTTTTATACAGCTCTCCATCGATGATGACGAATGACTTGGCTCGGCGAGCTAGCTACCGAGCTTCCATCCTTCCTGCGGGCAAGATTTCTCGAACGAGGCAGTCGAGATACGGCATCCTCCAGTCCTCCTCAGGCTCAGGGTCTGAAGAGGTCGACCCCTCCTCTATTCTCGTGACTATGAAGACGGTAGGTTCAGAAGAGGGGTCGTCCCCTGGGGTCGGGCGCACCACCCCGGGGTTGGAGGAGGCAGTGGTCCGCCTGGGGGGTCGATCGAGCCGCCTCGTGGGTCGGAGGTGGAGTCGGTTCCCTTTTTCTCCAACTTTTACCGAGGGCTGGACAAGATCCCTAGCGAATATCCCAATCGGGGATGTGGTCTCGATTTGAGGCCATTTTGGCCGAGCGTGCTTCTTCGTTGTCCCGTCGAAGGACGTGGCTTAGCTCCAGGCCGTCGAAGGACTCTTCGAGTTTACGCACCTCCCGGCAAGTAGGGCTGCCATCTTGGGGTCGTGACAGTTCGACTCCTTCATGACCCGATCAACGACAAGCTGTGAGTCGCCCCGGACCTCGAGGCGTTTTTACGCCGAAGTTCTTTGGCTATGCGCAAGCCGTTTACTGTGGCCTCGTATTCAGCGACGTTATTGGAGGCTTTGAAGTGAAGTCGTAGAGCATACTTCATTTCGACCCTAAGTGGAGATATAAATACTAGGCCGGCTCCCCGCACCACTCTTCATCAATGAGCCGTCAAAGAAGAGCTTCCAAAGCATTCATCTTTGGATGGGGCCGGAGGCAACTGGACTTCGGTCCATTCCGCGATAAAGTCGGCCAGAACCTGCGACTTGATCGCCGGCGAGCCGCGTAGGTGATTTCAGAACCCATCGCCTCGAGTGCCCACTTGGCTATCCGGCCCGTGGCTTCGGGGTTCAATGACCTCTCCTGTGGGAAAGGTCGATACCACGGTGATGGGTGTGCCTCAAGTAGTGCTTTAGCTTCCTCTTCGCGATGAGGAGGGCGTACGCCAACTTTTTGATTTGCGGATAGCGTGTCTTGGTGTCGGACAAGACTTCGCTAATGAAATAAACGGGCGCTGCACTTTTAGAGTGCGTCCCCTCTTTGACTCGCTCTCTACGATTTAACGCGGTGCTCACCACTTGGGTGGTTGCAGCGATGTAGAGGAGCAAAGGTTCCTCCTTCGCGGGAGGAGTAAGGATCGGGGGACTGGTCAACAGTTCCTTGAGCTTATCTAGCGCCTCTTGAGCTTCGTCAGTCCACGTGAACTGGTCGGCTTTCTTGAGGAGCCGGTACAGGGGCGGACCCCGTTCACCTAGGCGTGATATGAACCGACTGAGTGCGGCGAGGCACCCCGTGATATGCTGCAACCCCTTGAGGTCCCGAATAGGCTTCATTTCGGTGATAGCCTTGATTTTGTCGGGGTTGGCTTCGATGCCTCGTTGCGAAACGATAAACCCCAAAGAACATCCTTCTGGGCACCCCGAAAACGCATTTTTCAGGGTTGAGTTTGATGTGCCTTTTGTTGAGCCGAGCGAAGGCTAGCTCCAGATCGGCCACGAGACTGCCGGTCTGTTTGGACTTGACAACGATGTCGTCCACGTAAACCTCGACAATCTCTCCGATGAGCTTGCCGAAGACTCTCACCATGCAACGCTGGAAGGTTGCGCCCGCATTCTTAAGCCCGAATGGCATGGTCACGTAACAGTACGAACCGAACGGGGTGATGAACGAAGTGGCGTGTTGATCGGATTCACGCATCTTGATCTGGTGATAACCAGAATAGGCATCAAGGAAGCATAGGGTCTCGCACCTAGAGGTGGAGTCGACAACCTGATCTATGCGCGGCAAAGGAAACGGATCCTTAGGACACGCTTTGTTTAGACCGGTATAGTCAACACACATTCTCCATTTCCCGCCTTTCTTTTGAACAATGACAGGATTAGCTAACCACTCTGGATGATACACTTCCTTAATGAACCCAGCCGCTAACAACTTTTTAACCTCCTCACCAATTACTCTACGCTTTTACCTCATGGAAGCGGCGCAGCGTTGTTTCACCGGCTTGAGTCGGGCTTGATCCATAAGGCGTGCTCGGCGACATCCCTCGGAATACCTGTGCATGTCCGAGGGCCTCGACGCCGAAGATGCTTCGGTTCGGCGGAGGAAGTCGACGAGCGCGTCTTCCTATTTGGGGTCGAGCCCGGTGCCGATCCGCACCGGCCATGCCCGTCGGAGGCTCTTTGGGGTCGAGGGCACAAGCTTGGTGTCCCCCGTCGGGCGTGAAGGACGCGGTGGCCTTGGGGACGTCCCGGCATGTCCTGGTCGCCGCCGGCGAGGGTGTTGATGATGTACAGCTCGTGGGAGTTCAAGACCGACTACCCACGCCGCACCCGCCGATATCGCATTGTGTACGCATGCGCACCGACGAGTGCACGTGATGATCCCCGGGGGGCCCAAAGATCTTGAGCTTGAGGTAGGTGTAGTTTGGAACGGCCATGAACTTGGCGTAGCACGGCCGACCCAATACTGCATGGTAAGAGCCGGGAAGTTTACCACCTGAAATGTCAACACCTCGGTGCGAAAGTTAGTGTGAGTGCCAAACGTGACGGGCAGTCGATCCGCCTCGACCGGCACGGCCTGCCCGGCACAACTCCATGGAACGGCGCCCCTGTGGCGGATCTTATGCTGTTGACCCCCATGGCGCCGATGGTGGTCTGGGTAGATGATGTTGAGGCCGCCCCCATCCATCAGCACCTTGGTGAGGCGCTTGGTACCGATGATGGGGTCGACGACGCAGTGGGTACCGCCGATTCGCACGCATCTCGGATGGTCGGATCGGTCGAAGATGATGGGGTGCTTTGCCCATTTGGATGGTGCGGGCACGATTGCCTCGACTTGGCGAGACCATGCGCCGCCGAGCTTCTTGCCGCCTCGTGGCGTAGTAGTCCGGTCCTCCGAAAATCATGAGACAATCGGTGATGTGGGGAAATCCTGACTCGTCCTCCCTCTGTTCATCGTTTTGGGAGGGCGAGCCAGCTTTCCTCTTTGCCTCTGGCTTGCCCTTCTCTCCCCCAAAGAACTTGGGGATGAGGCGACACTCACGGAGAGTGTGTTTCACCACGCCCTCATGATGAGGGCACGGCTGGTCTAGCTTCTTTTCGAAGTAGTCGGTTGGCGGCTTCGCCGGTGCCTTCTTCTTCCCCTTGGTGTCGGATCGCAAAGAACGAGCTCGCCGTCGTTTTCGCCGCCGCCCTTACGGCCCTTCTTTTTCTTCTCGGCCCTTGCGGTCGGTGGGGTCGTCGTCACCCTCCTCCTCCCGCTTTGCCTTGCCGCGGGAGTTGAAGATTGCGCCCACCCGCGTCCTCCCCGACGCCGGCCGGGTTGCTATGTCGAGGAGTTCCTTGGTGGTGCGAGGTGGGCGGCGCCCCGGCTCGTGCACCAAAGTCTTACAGATGTGCCGGAGATGAAGGCCCCAATCACGTCGGCGTCGGTGGACGTGAGAGAGGCTCGTGCACGCTTGGAGAAGCGCTTGATGTAGTCGCTAGGGACTCGTCCGGCTTCTGCCGGCATTTGCAAGAGATCCGTGGGGTTCCTGTGGCGAGAATACGTGCCTCGAAATTGCCGACGAAGATGTCGACGAGGTCCGCCTAACTGTTTATACACCCCTCGGGGGGAGGTGTTCTAGCCAAGTCCACCTTGAGTCACCTGCATCTGAGAGGGAGATTCCTTATGATGAAGTACTGTGGGTCGCCTCCCCCCGCCCGCATGCAAGGCGGTAGTCTTCCACCACGTGCCGGGGTTCGTCTCCCCGCAGTACTTGGTGATGGTGGTCGGCGCACGAAGCGCCGTGGGAAGGGCGGCGAAGAATATGCCGCCCGAGCAGCCGGTGGTCCGGGGGAGGCGGGCTTAGTCCCCCTGTCCTCCTCAGGGTCGAGCGCCCCCTCGGCGTGGGCTGTATTCTCGTGCTCGGGCGTTGAGGATGACCCGAGCATCTCGAACGGGCCCGACGCATTCCTGCACCAATGGCGGGGGCTCGAAGGCACCCGAGCTGGTTGGTGCACAGATGGCTCTCGGTCTCGGTGGCCAGATCCATCGTGTGGTGACTTCGGAGAGGCTCCTCGTCGCCGAGATTGTGAGCTTTCCGCTGTCTTGCGGCGGCGTGATCCGACAATCTTGCCGATTCTCGCCGAGTTCTCCACTCAGCGGGTGTCGTTGGTGGTGGTATTTGTTGGAGCAGAGCCGCCGCCGCCGCGACGTTCGGCTTCAGCGAGTGAAGAGTGAAGGACCGTCATCATCCTCGAGAATCCGCCGGTGGACGTCACGGGCCATGCCTCGTGCCCGCCCAGCTCGACGGTGAGGTGGGGAGGCGTCTACTCGGTGTTGCTCGTGGTCACGGTAGGCCTTGCGCCGCCGCCGCCAAGGTCAGCGTCGCGCATCGGCGGCCGCGTCCCGTCGGAGCTGTCGGAGCGCGAGGTCGGTGGAGTATGCGATCGCCGAGGTGACGGCGTTCGCTCGAGCTGGGTTGAGCATGCCTTCCTCCTCGGGGGCAACGTCATCGACCCGGCCTTCAGGATTTTCCGCCATGAAACACGCCCAAAACGGGTCGAAGCCGGAGCTATCGTTGTCGCCCGAGTCGGTGTAGCCGCCGGAGTCTGGCATGAACATAGGCCCGGCGTAGGGCCCGTTTGCCGCCAAATCGTCGTCGCCTGAGTCAGGGTACTCGTCGGAGTCCGGCATAAAGATGGGCTCAACGAGTGGCCCAGCTGCCGCCACGAGCTCAACGTCCTCAGGGGTTGGCGTGATCCCCCTGAGGATGAGGTGCGCCATGGTGGTTATGGCGTTGTGGTACCCAAAGGGGCCGACTCGGACGCCTGCTGAATAAGGACTGTCCGAGGGATCGGATCTCCCCCCGTCAGGTACTCCATGATGGCCTCGTACCAGTACGAGAGCAGAGAAATATCCTCGAAGCTGGGGTAGGGCCCTAGATAGGGCAAGAGCTGTCGATCCAGCTCCGTGAGCTCCCGCACGTCTACAGCCTGATGGTGTCGCCACGACATTGGGGGCCCCCGACGTGCATCCGGTGCCATGGTCGGGGATGGCGCCGCGGTCGCTCGGGCCCGTGGTCAGCCGGCTTGGCGTCGTTGGTCGGAGACTCATGCTGCCCATGGCAGCTCGCGCGAGATCGTTGATCACATCGGGGGGTGGCCTGCGGCTCGTGCCGTTAGCCCGTGGTCCTTGCGTCGGTGCAGGGTTGACGTCGTTGGCGTCAGGGAGAGCGACTTGCGGCTCGGGAGCCAACCAAGTCACGCCGTCCTCCCTAACGATAAAATCCAGGTCCCCGAAACGGATTCGGACGCCGGGAACGAGGTTGAGACGGTGCATGGCCATCTCGAGGTTGGTGGAATCGTAGAAGTGCGCTTGCCCCCTACCTGGTGCGCCAACTGTCGGTGCCGAGAATGGACACCATCGAGTAAACGAAAGAGAGCACACTTATCATCGAGATGGTTTCCTGAGTGGACACGATGATGTATACTGGTTCGGGCGATTTTACCCTACGTCCAGTGAGAGCGGAGTCGTGTTACTCTGGAGCTTGTATGGGGCAGTACAAGAGGGGTCGAGAGAGGGACAGGCTCCCAAGTCTCGGAGTAAGAAAGCTAGGTTCGTGGTTAAGTGTTTCGTGTGTGTAGTGTGAATCGGGTGATGGACACACGTGCTCAGGAGCCCAAGTCCTCCCTTTTATAGTTCAAGGTGAGGCTCACAGGAGAGGGCATGCGCGTGTAGTGATCAAGAAGTCGTGGCCTACATGGGTTGGGACGTTCCCGGAAGCGCCGTGGTGCAATGTAGCGAGCGTCATCGTCCCTCCTCTTGGCCTTGTAGCCCTTTCGGGGTAAGCAGGGCTATGCCCCGAACAGGGGTTGTGCGGTTTAGTTATTTGTAGGTACTCTCGAGGTCAAATGCCGGCCTATAGGGAGCTTGGCCGTGGAGTCGCCGAGGCGTGCAGGGGCAGATTCTGACGCCCCTGGTTTGCCTTGCGGGGATGTTTCTTGGCTCGGTCGCCGTCCGGTACCTTGGCCACGGTGTCGGTACGAGCAGCGTTCCTTTATTCGGACCGGTCGGGATGCCTTGTCATGGGGGCGTGCGGGCCGGCGCCCTTAACGGAGGCGCACACACGGGGCTTCCATACGTGCAGTCGATACGAGGGGTCAGCACCGCCTTTGTCGAGGGTAGGAGGCGTGGGAGCAACGAAATGCCCACAGGTTACTTAGCGGCCCCGTCCCCTTCTACCAAAGAGTATGCGGCGTATCCCGTGGATCGCTACGGGCTATGCAGCGGTACTGTCTTTGTCTTGCGAGGAATGCGCACGCGCGCCCCGACTGCTCGTCGGGGACAGGGTCGGACGGCGACCCCCGCGATGGGTAGGGGTCGGGCGAATCGGAGTTTGCCCGGGGGTCGATCCCCGGGCGGTGGCTTTTATCCCGTGGGCCTTAGTTGGTTTGCAATTTGGGCCCGAAATGCTTTAAGTTTCATGCCGTGGGTTGGGCCACGAGGACCCCGACCGGCAGGTGTTTTTGTTTTTGAAAGTTGCTTTATCCCGGTCCTTAGAGGGCCATGGTTTTGACCCTCGACACTTTGCATTAAGTTCAGTCAACCTGTGTTGTATACCTTGAGAGAGTCTTGTCATGCTTTTAAAACCAAGAAACACTTGCACACTTCAGTCCACATATGCATTATTCCTACTTTAGGAGTAATCGCAATCATTCACCATATTTTTATACATGTTCATTATAAAATGTTCTCCTCCTACACTGGGAGAGGACACAAAAATATCAAATCACCCTATAGGATAACCCCCTGTCTTTAATGCTCTAAGTCCCGATTATATCTCTCAATTCATTTATTGTATTCAAAGAATACATATGGCAAAAAAAAAAAAAGAGGGAAGTAAAAAGATGGACAAGTGTCAAATAATTAAAACAATGGATACTAAATGCCCGCCTCCCCCGAATAAAAATAAATAATAAAGATAGCCCATGTCTTTCCCTGAAAAGTTTCAATAGAGAGCTATTCCCAAAGAGCAACCCTAGAAATAGGAATTAGCCACAAATACCACATATGCACCTATCCACCATACTCCATACACATGCACATCTTGGTTTGATTGTATGCCTCGATTCTATGTGGATCCATTAGTTGACTTTACAATACATGCATTGCAAGTATGTCTATCTTTGTTATTGACACTCCTATAAGCTCTACGATATATACCTTTAGCTATAGGAGGCATAACATTATTAATGCCTCAAGAGAGAACCATAAATACCACATACATTGAGAGACTTGAGGGTGTCATACAATTAAGCTCTGAGTTTTATTTTGAAAACTTATAAAAAACTCTAGAATATTGGTATAGCAAAGAATTTGAGACGTAGTACTTAGCTTGATTGTTCTATCTTTCGACTGCTCAAGACTTATGCAAAAGCCGTGAAGCCCCATATTACAGGTGAAATGAGTAAGTTTGAAGGTTAGAGCATACAATGTTTAATCCGAAAGAAATTCTTGTTTGAGAGCACGTGTACTTGAAAGTATAATAATATTGTAGCAACTCCTGATCCAAATACAATAACAATTAAGTTTAGTTTGTTTGCCAAAGGACTGGCAAAAGGTAAGCTTGGGGAATTGTTGACGGTGGTTAACGTCAACTTTCATTAGAACTTTAGACCCAAAAGAAAATATGAAAACACACTAGTCTAGGGTTTTAACCGACAATTTCCATGAGTTTTGCATATTCTCGTATTTTCAGGGGGTTTATTTCGTGGTTTGAAAAGAGGGATTCAAGTGCAAAATAAATATTTAAACTTATCCGCTACGGGGAAACATCACGGGAAGACTCGGGGAACCATCTAGAAGACACCCGGCAATGGAGGGCCGGGCTACCGCCAGTGGGGGCCGGGCCGGCCCCACCATAGGGCCGGGCGGCGCCCTAGGATTAGGGTTGTGGCCCCTTTCCGGAATGTTCCTCCACCGCCTCTTCTGATGCATCTCGGCCCTTGGTTACGTCGGTTTGATCCTGCGGCGCACGCGCATCCCACCGGACTATAAATACATGGGTAGACCCCCCTGGAAGGAGCCAATTCATTATTCATCAAGGCCTCAAGCCGTCAAGCATCAAGAGCCTTCTAGTTCATCAAGAGCCTTCTAGTTTATAGTTCTAGTTAGCTAGATTAGAAGTAGAGGAGATCTAGTTCTTCATCGGGATCCGGAGTTCGCGCGTCGGGCCCGGGAGCGCAAGAGTTCGGTAATAGATCTAGTTCTTACTTTATTGTATTCATTATATATAAGGAGACTTTACTCTTAATAGATTCATATGTTCTTAATTGCAATAGTTATTGTCTACTTTGATTATATGTCTAGGATAGTTGGTTTGATCTTATTGAATTCATGTAATTGCTCGTATAATGTTTACCTAATCGATCGTTGGGTAGATGGTAGACAATATGTAGACGTGGTGTCTGGATATCTTGTTTATCTGCGAGTGCACCCTGACGTGCCGGGACGTGTGGTAGTCCGTGCGGTGACAACTGCGTTGGTTCCTCCGTAGTCCACCCTCCGCACGTAGGACTAGTATAGGCACGGTCGCGAAGGAGGTGACCCTTGTGTCTTAATACCCTCATTAGTTGATGCCTCTTTACATGTGATTATGATATAGGGTTAACTTGACAATGATTTCTAGATGTAATTGCACTAATTAGAGTTATTCATTGATGTAGTTATAGAATTACCTTAGATCTGACTCCTTAGTTTATCCAATGGCTAACTATGATTATGACTAGTAGACGCTCTGATAATTATCCATAATTATGATACTTGATGATTATGCTATCACCTATATTTATCCATATTCATCTTGTGACCTCTGCCTGTTATGAGTAGATTAGATGACATTGGTAATATCACTTATTCGTCCTATATAGTCTCTTATCAATATAATAGATTATAGTTTATTACACAGCTTTTCCAGTGGTATAAATATAAATCGACAACCTGGATGAACTCTCTAGGTAAAATGCTACAACGGTATAATTATCTGTCCGCTTGCAGAACCCATTTAGTTTACAATCATATTATATTTATATCTTTTATATCTGCCTAGTCACATTAGTATATGTAAATCTATAATAAATTCCTAGCAATATAATTAGGGATGACAACCTATTTCATGTTTAGAAATGTTAGTAATAAAGAGGTGGCTAGTTGCTGAATGACAAGTTAATTATATACCGAGCATTTCTGGCGTTGTTGCTAGGGGTAGGAGTTATCTCTGCTTTTTAGTAATGACGGTAGTAAATGTCAACACTCATGAAGAATTCAGTAAAGTAATATTATATCTCATACATCCTACTAATTATGTAGATTATATTTTGTTTCTAAAAAAATGATGAATTCAAGTTTTAGATAATACAACTTATGCTGGTATATTGGACCACCTTCTGTTATTGTACATTAGTGAATTCTTGTTTAGTACAACTTAAGCTGGTATATTGGAGCACTTTCTGTAATTGTATATTAGTGAATTCTTGTTTGGCAGCGCAACTTATATGTTTAAGTTTGCAGAGTAATATCTTGTTTAGTACAACTTTTGGTTAGTAATAACTAGTGTTATGTTTTGTCTCGCACTAGAATTGTTACTTATGTTTCTATACAGACATAATATTCTCTATAACTTTTCGATGTCTAACTTAGTAATCGATATAAGTTATGTTTACAAGTTATGCACCTGAGTTGTATGTCCTAACTTATGCGTATAACTTATGTAAGTAACTTATGTGTATTATGTCCATAACTTATGTAAGTAGCTTATGTGTATAACTTAGAAATATAATTTTTGCATCCTGAAAACATCTCTGTGCACTAACTTATGTCAGCAAGTTTATGTGCATAAGTTAGGAATGCAATTTTAGAATCCTAGAAACTTGTAACATATCAACATGCTACAGTTCTTAATTACAGTTTATATTTGTACAGGTTCGTATTCAGCTTCAAGACACATATGAAAAAAATATGGACAAACTTTATGAAGGCCACAAGACCTGCTCTTATTGATCAAATCGTGAAGACTGCTGAGGTTATAAAGATGAACCATATGAAGCAGTTCATTTATGTTTTCAAGAAATTTTGATTCTCGGTGCGGTTACCAAGTCGAAGTGGTTCTTTTGCACGTGCTAATGAAGTTTTGCATCAGTCCTCAACAGCTAAAGAGCATGCTATTAGTATCACTGCTACTGATCATGTTCAACCAAATGTCACTGTGCAATCAACAGAGGGCATTGAGTTTTTAGATTTTCAGACACTTCCTGTTCCTAAAATTTCTGATTAATTTGCTTCCTATGACGATTTTTTCAATATTGATGCTAGTAGTTTAACAAAAATAGATGTTGATGAAATGGATGACACGATAACTTTGCCGAACCTCTCTTACATGATTTCATGAGCTCTATTATTGGAAATGATAACCAAGAAACTGTAGCTTTTCCTGCTCCAGAAGATATTTCCAAATTGACTATGTTCCAAAGGCAGAAGAACACAAGATACATGTTTCATATTACAGTTCAGAGTTACGTCATGTGAGAACAACAATTCCATGCCACCGCTTTTGTGATTCCATTGAAGAAAAGACCAATATGTACCGAGCTTAGGAATACAACAACAGCAGAGAAGCAGCTTGATCAACTCGACACTCAAACGATGAACACTATTTTAGATGGACCAAAGAAGAAGTTAAAGTTTGATATTGCTGAATCTGCTAGACAAAGTGATGTATCGGTCTTACACCATGAATGCCAGTCAGATACTGAGGTTAGGAATGCAACAACATCAGAGAAGCAGCTTGATCAACTAGACACTCAAACGATGAACATCATTTCAGATGGACCAAACAAGAAGTTAAAGTTTGATAGTGCTGAATCTGCTAAACAAAGTGATGTATCAGTATTACATCATGAATGCCAGTTAGATACAAAGCAGTGTCCTCGAAATCAATTGCATGACAACTTCAAGACACTAAAAAATGCAAAGAAACCCGCTACATTTGAGATTCATGATTTTGATGATTATTAGACCGAAGATGTTGTTAGGCAATTAGATGACTCGGGCCATTTGATACAAAATATGGGTTTCATGCACTGCCAACACTGCAATTTGATTCTCCACCAGGAAACTCAATACCTTCAAAACTACTATTCTTCAAGCATGTCTTTGTTTTGAGTGCTGTACAGAAAGCTGTTCATGAGTATGTAGTATCGAATATTTCTCCTCCATATCCTGCAAGAAGGTACCTTTTTCTACTCTTGGCCTATCATAATAATATTTTTTAGATGACTATTACAAGCTGTGCAATCTTATAAGTACAATTTATAAGTTATACAGTCTAAATTATACAGTCTAAGTTACACATGGTTTCATAAGTTATGCGGTGTGTAAGTTAAACTACAATGGAATTATAAGTTACAACTTGGGCATACTTAGATATTCCAACTTACACATATAAGTTAAAATCTATAAGTTTTACAACATAATTGTAACTTAGATTAATATTTAATAATGCCAACAACTTAGGTCAATATAGACTATAGATTAGTTGTGAATAGATTTTTTTTAGTTTCGGTTTCAAAACATGTTCTCTTCTATTGTTTTTATCTTCTCTTTGTTGAATTGTATTGGATCTGTAATATCAAAACATTGAAACATAACTACTTTTTAAAAGTTTTGCTTAGACATTGAAACATCAAGTTGTACAGCTTAACTTAGACTAGAATATAAATTAGATTAATCTAAATTTTAAGTTTAACTTATGCATTCTAACTTAGTATACGTTAATAATGTCATAAAACTTAGGTTCAATTACACTGCATCTTTGTCTGAGTGTTTTCAGTCGACCGGGTCGGACACGGGTCGATTAATCGATCCCGGGTCGACCCCTGTTAGATCCATCTAGTCGCCCAAGTATATCGGGACATATACCTATATATATATACCTCTATATATTATATTGTATAGAACAAATGAAGCATCAAAACTGCATTAGTGTTTAGCTGGTGACTTGGTTGTGGGAGTTGTTTTCTTCTCTTTTCTACACTGTCCAAAGGTCCATATTGCTGTCCCAAACTCCATTTCTTTTTTGCTGACTTGCTGCTGGAAGCTTGGAACACCAAAGAAAAACCTGGTCGTCCTTGTCCTAGTTGGACGATTAATCATGATTAGTCGACGACTAATCGGACGACCAGGTTTATGGTCGAGCTAATCGAGTCGGACCTCCTAATCGAACGCTAGTGACCGACCAGGACGACTAATCGTGATTAATCACGATTAATCGGACGACCTGAAAACATTGACTTGACTGTACATATAAGTTACTTGATCAAAATATCTTTTCTCCTAAACTTTTTCTTTTCCTCTCTCAGTCCTAAAATCATCAAAATTCTGAAATCAAATTGGGTAGACCACCGGATATTTGGTCTGTCAATGCAAGTGTACGGTTCAGTTTCTTCTCATGTAATGAACATTTTGGGGGTTGCAATAATGGAGGAGCAGTTTCATAAAGATTATTCAGATCCTTCATCTCCAGCTGACTGGTCAAAATATGTTTTTGCAAACTCTATCCGTGAGTTCCCTATTCATTATCATTTGTGATATACCTTATAGCACATTAATTTTCTTTTTTACTAATACAGTTTTTTCTCAGGTTTCGCTTTAAAACCCTGAACTTCTTCCAGCTGATATTTCTTTTCACTTCTCAGAAAAATATATTGGATTCAGCCCGGATAATGCAGATCTGGTAAGTTTTTTGTACTGCAAGTTGTTATCTTTAAAGTTGCATATTATAACTTGTGTGCTTAAGTTAAACATTGTTTCTGTCTGAATAAGCCTGTGAGCCTGTCTTGTTTATCGAGCCTCCTGTTAGTATATCCCTGCAAGGTTAAAATATTTTTGGTCATGTTATGCTTATAAGTTAGCTTGCTAAGACTGGATCATAACTTAGAACACGAATTTTATTAAAGAACAGTTGTGTTCTGCATTTATTTATGTCATTTGCTGATTATATTATAACAAAACTTTAACTCATGCCATTATTTACCTTTATACATCAAAATCAAGAGTAACACTTGTACATTTTTAGTTATTTTCTAGGCATGTATTACAAAAGTAGATGACCTTACTTCTCATAGGATCTTCTCAACTTATCTGTAAGTTAGATGTATAAGTTGGACTGTTTAAGTTATACGTATAAGTAGCCTATATAAGTTAGAGTGCGTATATTAGACTTTTTAAACTTATATTTTAGTTCAACTAAATCATATTGAAATCAGTTCTACAATCAAAGTTATGCATTTTCTTTTCAAAACTTACCTCATTTAGGTCGAACAACCTCGGTGTTTTTGAATTTTCATTTATTTGTCTACAACTCGCCTCGATTGATCATCAAGAAAGTGAGCTCTGTTTTTCATTTCTTCGCTTTCGCCTTTGTTTGAAGTTAATAGATGTGCTTCAAATTACGCTAAGTCCGTGAGCTTTGTCTTATTTGTCGAGCCTCCTGTTAGTATATCCCTGCAAGGTCCAAATATATTTGGTCATGTTATGCTTTTAAGTTAGCTTGCTAAGACTGGATCATAACTTAGAACAAGAATTTTATCAAAGAGCAGTTGTATTCTGCATTCATTTATGTCATTTGCTGATTATATTGTAAGAAAACTTTAACTCATACCATTATTTACCTTCATATATCAAAAATCAAGAGTGACACTTGTATATTTTTAGTTATTTTCTAGGCTACTATTGCAAAAGTAGATGACCTTGCTTCTCATAGTATTTTCTCAACTTATCTGTAAGTTAGACGTATAAGTTGGACATGTTTAATTATACATATAAGTTAGTCTATATAAGTTAGATTGCGTATATTAGACTTTTTTAAACTTATATTCTATTTCAACTAAATCGTATTGAAATCGTTATCTGATCAAAGTTATGCCTTTTCTTTTCACGACTTACCTCATTTAGATTGAATAACCTTGGTGTTTTTGAAGCTTGATTTCATTTGCTTACAACTCTGTCTGATTGATCATCAAGAAAGTGAGCTCTGTTTTCATTTCTTCGCTTTCGCGCTTTGTTTGAAGTTAATAGATGTGCTTCAAATTACGCTAAGTCTGTGAGCCTGTCTTATTTATCGAGCTTCTGTTAGTATATCCCCTGCAAGGTCCAAACATATTTGGTCATGTTATGCTTATAAGTTAGCTTGCTAAGACTGGATCATAACTTAGAACAAGAATTTTATCAAAGAAAGCTTGTGTTCTGTTGCATTTATATCATTTCTTCGATTATATTGTAAGAAAACTTTAACTCATGCCATTATTTACCTTCATACATCAAAATCAAGAGTGACACTTGTACATTTTTAGTTATTTTCTAGGCAAGTATTACAAAAGTACATGACCTCGCTTCTCAACTTATTTGTATGTTAGACGTATAAGTTGAACATTTTAAGTTATACATATAAGTTAACCTTGTATTAGTTAGGTTGCGTATATTAGACTTTTAAACTTATATTCTAGTTTAACTAAATTATATTGAAATCAGTTATACAGATCAAAGTAATACCTTTTATTTCACACCTTACCTCATTTAGGTTGAATAATCTACGTGTTTTTGAAACTTGATTTGATTTGCTTACAACTCGTCTGCTTTCACCATCAATTAACTCGATTTTTTATTTTGTTTTGGTTCTGTCGAAGTTTAAAAATCATAAGGCTAGTAAGAGTAAAATTATGTTAAAGTTTTAAACATAACTTGTGTCCGAAGTTATTCACATAAGTTTTAAACTATTCTTTTATACTTATTCTGTTAAAATTATATTATAACTTATGTGTAAAAGTTTATCACATAACTTGTATGTTTTTTCTTTAAAGTTATATGTTATAACTTTTGTGTCTAAGTTTGCGCATTATAACTTCGTTGTCAATTTGCATGTTATTGTCTTATTAAAATCTATTTTTTATCTTTGCATCAAGGTTTTCGTCTTAGCTTGTAAAAATAGGTATTGGTATATCGTTGTTGCAAATATAAGGGAGAAAAGATTTGAAGTTATCTGTCCATTTAAGGACATCAATATTATCAAAGAAGATGCTTTGGTCATTATTAGAAACTTTTCGTAAAGTATTCAGGTGCTCATATTCAGTATCAAGAAGAGTTCAAATCTATGCTATGGGCACCGTTTTTGCAAGTGTGTCAAATTCAATTAGCCAGTATGTTTCTTTGACTTTTCGTAATTTTCAAAAAATTCTTATCACCTGTTCGGTATTTCGAAATTAATATTACGAATTTTTTTTCAGAAATGACAGTGGTGTATCTGTTCTTGAATTTATTAAATCTTATGATGGTCATAATCATCTTTATGTTAAAGAGGTATTATTTCAGAAATAGGTCTTATTTATTATCTCTATTAGTTATAGTATATATGTATCTTCACTTTAGTTAACATTTACATAAAGTTTTGAAAAAAAATTTATCTGCAGGAGCATGCAAAGCCAATTCATAAATCAGTGACACACTACTTGTGCACCCATGAAAGGAATGAAATCTGTTTATCAGCAATCCGTGACATAATACGTAAACATGTAAGTTCTTGTAGGGTACATAGTTACTAAACCAATAATTTTTTAATTTATCTACATTAATTCTGCCAAATCACTTGTCAACATAATTTAGGAATATAAGTTATGGAATATAACTTAGGAATATAAATTTGTGCAGTCCAACTCTTTTATATCAGAACCCATATTTATAGTTCTATTTTATATGTTCATATTTGTCTCATGAAATTTAGGTAGAATATAGTGTGTGTCCTTGTCTTATCTTTCCAGTCTCCTGTTACCTAATTACTAAAACAATAAGCCTTCTTTTCTATTAACTTTAGTATAATCATAGAGTTTTTTTTTGGTCTTCAAGTATAAACCATAGATATTTTTTTCGTGTTTATTGTTAAATGCTTTTAATTGAAACAGAGTACGAGAAAGATAGTCTCATCTTGAGATTACATGACATGCAAACACGTATAATAGTTGATACAAATAATAAAGGATACTATCAGTTTAGCCTTATCAAAAGTGTTGATTGCTAATTACAGCAATGCACTTCAAAATACTATTTATTGCATTACGTAGAAGACATTATTGTACATATAATTAGTCAATCAAAATTAAACATTGACAAGGCTCGCTAACTCACTAATATAGACCATAACTTAGGAATATCAAATTCACACTGTAACTTACTGACATAAGTCTTAGCGAGTATGCTTGCTTTTCTATACTCTCAAATATTCATATTTTAGTCAGCATGCTTGCTATTCTGTGCTCTTGAGATATCATTATTTTTTATTTTTTTTCTTCTTAGCTTTTGCAGTGTTAAAATTTTTCGAATGTTCATTATTTCCTTGTTTTCGATTTCAGGAGCCAAGAAGGGACACAACAGGATTAAATTGTAACACATAAACTCAGATTAGGTCATTTGAAGTACTGCAGAATGTTTTGTATATATGCTACAATGAAGATTTAGCTTTTAGTTTTTTAAGCGAATATTATTGCTTGTTTGTGTGTATGGCAAGAAAGATTGTGAAGAACTGTCTATGACAGGTTTGTCCAGTATAACTTATCTACATAAATTTTACTGAGAACAATATGTGAATATAACTTAGGAATAAAATTTATATAATATAAATTAGGAATATAAGTTTGTGCAGCCCAACTTATTTATATAAGTTTTATATAATAACTTATGAGCATAACCTAGAAATATCAAATTCGCTATAACTTTATCGACATAAGTTTTAGCGAGCATGCTTGCTTTTCTATACTCTCAGCTATTGATATTTTAGTAAAGCATGCTTGCTTGCTATTCCGTACTACGAGATGTCGTTATTTTTTACTTTTTTTTTTCTTAGCTTTTGCAGTGTTGAAATTTTGCGAACGTTTATTATTTCTTTGTTTTCAATTTCAGGAGCCAAGAAGCGACACAACAGGATCAAATTGTAACACATAAACTCAGTTTAGGCCGGTCAAAAGTACTGCAGAATGTTTTGTATTTATGCTACAATAAAGATTTAGCTTTTAGTTTTTTTAAGCGAATATTGCTGCTTGTTTATGTGTATGGCAAGAAAGATTATGAAGAACTACCTATGATAGGTTTGTCCAGTATAACTTATCTACATAAATTTTCTGAGAACAATATGTGAATATAACTTAAGAATAAAATTTATATAATATAAATTAGGAATATAAGTTTGTGCTAACTTATGAGCATAACTTAGGAATATCAAATTCGCTATAATTTACTGACATAAGTTTTAGCGAGCATGCTTGCTTTTCTATAGTCTCAGCTATTGATATTTTAGTCAGCATGCTTACTTGCTATTCTGTACTACGAGATGTCGTTATTTTTACTTTTTTTTTCTTCTTAGCTTTTGTAGTGTTAAAATTTTACGAACGTTCATTATTTCTTTGTTTTCAATTTCAGGAGCCAAGAAGCAACACAACAAGATCAAATTGTAACACATAAACTCAGTTTAGGCCAGTCGAAGTACTGCAGAATGTTTTGTATTTATACTACAATGAAGATTTAGCTTTTAGTTTCTTTAAGCGAATATTGCTGCTTGTTTGTGTGTATGGCAAGAAAGATTATGAAGAACTACCTATGACAGATGCTAGTATAACAACTTGTATAATAAGGTGTAAAAGTTGCTTTTATTTCACTCCCCCACCCTTTTTTAAACCCTTTTTCCATGTTCCCGAATGAGAAAAAACGAGCCAAAAAGCCTAAAGAGAATGTCATTAATGCTGACGAATAATATTATATAACTTGGCGGTTTAAGTTATTTGTCTAAGTTAGTGCGTGAAACCGTAGTATACTGAGTTAGCACTGGCGGAAAAGAGAACGCGCGCGAAAAGATAAAGAAATCGCAGCTTCCAGCGCGCGAAAAGAGATAAAAGAGAAAAATTACTGCGCTTGCCAAAAAAAGAAACGGGTGGGAACGGAAAATGCCATTTTGGGAAAGAAAGTGGAGGAGGTGGGCTGACTGAGCGTTCGCCCGCTCCCTTCCGGGTGAACGTTCGCTGAATAGCCACTCCCGTCTTATTATCGGAATTGATCCTAAGCCACTATTTTTGGATCTGGGAGTATGAAAAATAAAACAGTTAATCAATATTCTATTTTGGGGGTTCTAGGCTTTTGGCTATTGAGCTAAGAAGTAAATCTAAACAAACAAAAGTTTGACCATTTGAAATTATTTCTAAATAGAATTCTAATGTAACTACTTTTGTAATATAAATTTTTTATGTACCTAGCCTAAATGTTAGTAAAAGGTAATAGTTTAAATTTTAAAATACATACATGCCTTATATTCGGAAAGGAGGGAGTACAATCACAAGTACTTTGAGCTTAGTTTTTTTTTAAAGTTGGGGTTTTGTCTTTTTATAAGTTTCTGATTTATGAAACGCGGACGCGGCGCTGACGCATACACTGGTACAAGTACACATTCACACGGGCTCATATCACATGACATGCACGCGCGCGCATGCAGTTTTTGAAGGGCCACCTACCCCGGTCCCAGGGGCCAGATCACGTTCATGCTCTCGCGTTCCCGCGCGAAGCCGAAAACCCTTTGGCGCTCTGCGCGCGATGGCGCCCGCCCCTCCCGCCCCCTCCGCCCCCGCCCTTTTCTTCCCCACCCGTCTCCTTCTCTCCGCCATCCACATCCAGCATTCCTCCCCAAATTCTCTCCCATCCCCAAAGTAACCGCCAATTTCCCTCCCCGCGAGCCACAATGCCGACTCTCCGCAGCGCGAAGGCGAACGCGTCCCCGTGGGCACCCCATCCCCTGCCGCGGCGAGCACGCCGCGCAGCGTCAAGCGCCGGCTGACGCCAGGCCGCGCCGGCGAGTCGCCCGACGCGTCGCGGCACACCCCCTCACCGATTCCCGCACGCCGGCACCGGAACCGTAAGATCCACTGCTTACTGGACTCTGATGCAGATCTGGTTGGCTGCTGCTTAGTTTGGTCTGTTTCCCCTTTGCAATGCACACCAACTGCTCGATCTCACAGGTATGCATGCCGAAGATGCTCTCCGCGTCGCCTAAGTCCTCCAGGAAGCGTCTCTACGGCGACCTTGTCGCACCCGAGAAGCCCAAGTGGAATCCCCGAGGTAAGTCTGCCAATTTCCATTTTTAGCCGGCCGATTTGTTTGCTTAGTTGACTTGTTTGGGGACTGATGAGAATTGGCCGTGCCACGCAGATGCCGCGCAGATGAGGGCTGTCAAGGAGGCGCTGCACGTGGCAACAGTGCCGTCTTCTGAATTGGTTTGCCGGGAAAACGAGCTCAGGCGCGTCTCTGAGTTCTGCAAGGCATGCATCGAGCAGGAAAAGGCTGGTAGCCTCTATGTATGCGGGTGCCCTGGCACAGGGAAGACATTGTCTATTAACAAGATAAAGGATAGCTTGGTGTGTTGGGCAGATGAGGTATGCAGTACGCTACAATAATTCCTCATGTTCAACTGCAGTTTCTGCTTTTGGAGTGTACTTATGTGGATTTGTTGTTAATGTGTGAATGCAGATGGGAATGGAGACACCTGATTCCTTAGCAATCAATTGTACAAACCTAGCAAACACCTCCGATATTTTTGGCAAGGTAATAACAGCTACTCAGTTATAGGCTCGATCTATTGATGATTATCCAACACAGCAAAAAAAAAAACGTATATACTGAACGATTTTATAATGCAGATACTAGGAAAATTTCAGAACCGAAAGAAGGGAAGCAGCAAATTGTCGCCACTTCAGCAACTTCAGAGCATGTTTTCCAACAAGGATTCAGCTCCAAGAAGAATGATGTAATAATTGCTTTGTATCCACTATGATTATTGGGATTTTCTTGCTGTTTTGACCATGTTATCTGACTTGTGGTGCTATTGTAGGTTGGTCATTGTGGATGAGATGGACTACTTAATAACAAGAGACCGTGCTGTGCTACATGATCTTTTCATGCTTACGACTTGTCCATTCTCTAGATGCATACTAATAGGTGAAGTTTTTTACACCTACATTAGTTATTTATGTCAATGAATCAATCGACCATTTGTTGACTGATAGTGCTATTTTTCAGGAATTGCAAATGCCATAGACTTAGCAGATCGCTTTCTTCCAAAGCTTGAATCATTAAATTGTAAGCACTATTTGCAGTGTTAATTCTAAATTTGCTGATGAAATAAGACATGCCTTTGACTTTGCTATACTAATTGACAGGCAAGCCTCTTGTTGTGACTTTTCGTGCATATTCCAAGGATCAAATATCTGACATAGTTAAGCATAGGCTAAAGGTAACTACTGGTCTATTGCATTGTATTGTCAATTAAGGTTTCTATGCATTTATCTCCAGTTACTATGTATTCATCTTCTTGCTCATAGTTTCTTTCTATGGTACTGGTACAGGTTCTTGAATATGATGTTTTTGAACCACTAGCTTTGGAGTTTTGTGCTAGAGTAAGTGTACTCATCCTGCAAGGATTCAATAGTTTCATTGACAAAAACCATAATATCGTGGTTGTTATTTCATCTGTGTTTATTTACTTTGTAATGTTCTGGTGAATGTTCTTTTATTAGAAAGTTGCAGCAGCCTCTGGTGACATGAGAAAAGCTCTAGGCGTTTGCAGGTACTGTACTCCTGTTTCCGGTGAAAGTCATATTCTCTGCTATTAGCCTCCACTGTCAGAGCTGAGAAATGCACTGAACAACATTTTTCTGAAACTGAAGAAACTATGAATCGTTCTGATGTGCGTGCAAACACTGCTACAAATATTGCTATACATGTTAGGTTGCATTGATGTTGGTTGTTCAAGAATCGAGTTTTGAATTTACATGCCTCAGCAATGTCAGCCATTAAAGTACATCCTCATTTTGTGAATTCCAGGAGTGCTGTGGAGGTTCTTGAAGCAAAGCTGCAAGATTCCCCTGATCAAGAATTAGGAATAGTAAGTTTTGGTTCTCACCTGACTTGTTTTAGCAAGTTTAAACTTTATATAAATGGAGGAATGCGAATGGTTTCTAGATGGAGCACCAAACAGAAGTACAAAACCAAATTGATTGAGTGTATTGATCTAATTTGAGTGCCGCCCCCCCCCCCCGGCGCGTGCGCACACACACACAGAGGATTTTACTTTTTAACTGATTATATCCAGATTCTTTCACATGATTTGTAACAAGCTCATTTAGCAACTGAGTTGTCTCGAATATTGGAGCCTAATATTTATATTTACAGGTGACATTTGACCATATGGATATAGCTTTGTCAAAAGCATTCAAGTCAGCAGTCGTAGATAGCATACTGTGTCTTCCCCAGCACCAACAGGTAATGTCATAGTACTTTGGAACTTAGAGCTTTCAGAGCTTTGTTTCTCTTTCCCCTTGTTCCATTAATTCTAGTATTCTACCTGCTACAATTCTTTGAGTCTCATTCTTATATATGAAATTGTTGGCAGATGGTGCTGTGTGCGTTGGCAAATACTTTTCAGCATTGCAAGAAAAAGGCTACTACTCTAGGAGAGGTAACACTTGTTCCATGCTGTATTGAAAGAAAGCGCTTGATCAGATAACCTCATCTTGTGTAATTTTAAACTTATCTTTACATGCCCTGTTTTCAGCTCAACAAATCATACATTGAGATTTGTAGATCAACCCAAGTTCCAGCAGTTGGAATGCTTGAATTTTCTAACATGTGTATGGTTTTGAGCGATCAGGTATGCAAATATGTTCTTTAAGTGCACTAGAATGAAAAGAAAGGCAACCAAAGTGTTTAGTGTTTGATGGTGTTTGCACTGTAGGGGTTTATGAAGCTAGGGCAATCCAAGGAAGATAAGCTTAGGAGAGTAACGCTTCAGATTGATAGTTCAGATATCACTTTTGCCTTTAAGGTGAGGACTATGGTTCTTAATCCTACACTATTGGGAATACAGGCAGTTGTTTTGTTTCCAGGTTTATTTATTAGTTCAATCCATGTTGCAGGGAAATCGTTTCTTTCAAAAATGCCTGGAGCAGCCAAGATGCTAACTACGCTCACACTAGATCAATACATGCAACCAATTATTGTTATACATTACAGTATTAGTTTATTGACATTATCAAGTACCAGCAGTTCCAACCCTGGATGTGCTGCTCAGGTGACTCACTAATACAACAATCCCTTTATGTTACCTCAGTTCTTTTTTTAATCAAGTATTCAAGTGAGAATAAAGCAGGCTGGATCATCTGTGTTTGGCCCAGCAAACTGCACTTTACTGCTTCCTCGTGCTGGATTTCTTACAAAAGTTTTCCTCATTGCAGGTGCTAAACCTTGGTTACATCATGAAGCTCTTTCTTGGAGTGCGGAGATAAGTGTACATGTGACGAGTTATGATAGTATTATGTGACAGTTCTTGCAAAGATAGCTGAGTATAGTTATGATTTCTCAAGTTTTGGTTCTTCCAGAAGTGATTGATCATGTAGCAGCTAACCATTTAGCATACAACATTTATTGGCACACTTCTTGCCGAAAGTTGCAATCAGTAATGAGAAACTGCAATAATTAAATGTGTCTTTGCCAAATCAGTTGCATTCTTCTGCTATTTTATACAGTAATTGTTGGTCACGCTGTAAAATGTTTCCTCCTTTTTGTGGGAATGGCAATAGGGCTGCTTCTCGGATAAAGATAAAAACAACTGAAATTACAGAGACAATGCATCTACCGAATAAACTGATCGCTTTATCCTGCCTTACATTGTAATTTACAATTGTTCTCTGCCTTACATTTCCATACCAAAACGCAATACTCGTTTCATACTCGGAGTACTTGCGAACCTAGTCATGTGTGTGCACTTAGATACGGGTTTTGCTGAGGAGTCAAGCTTGTTTTCTCTATCTACCTTTCGGCTTTTGCAGTATCTAGATGCGCTGCAAAAATTGTTCTCTACTGCACACACGCTTTGAAAAAAAATTGGGCCTTCCGTGAGCTTCCTCTACTGATTGGGCTATGAATTTGCTCTATGGCCATCACACCCGAAGCCCACTTAGGTTGGTTGTAGGGCAGCGCATCTGAAAATTCGCCTTTTTGCAAAATAATTGTCACAAAACGGGATTTTTTTAATAAATATACTCATTGCCAATTAAAATCGTGAAATTTAATTTTGCTAATTCAGTTAGTAGGTGATTATTATGTGCACTTGTTGTGGAAAAGTGAAACGTTAACCATATGCGCCATGATGTGAACATGCTTGGGAAGCCAAGCCATGACATGAATAGCGTGAGTAGTGTTACGTTAACGAAATTTTATAGCTCCAAACTCAAAGCGAGAAGAGTAAGAGTAAGGAATCGATGGGAGAGAGTGGGAAGAGGAACAGTTCCTTCTATCCATATTCCTTTTAGGCTCTGCCACCACCCAATGAGCACCACATGACCTTCTATCTTCGTCATACTCCGCATCATATCATCCGACCCCTCTCACATTCACCATATGGCCGCTGCCCAATGCACGGGCGGAGAGGGAAAGAGAAAAGTGATGAATTGCTCTCCCTTTTTTTAAGGGATTGAAAGATGATTCTTCATGTAAGAAAAAATAGAGGGTGCTTTGAGGCTGCTCGCCTACGAGCCAGCTTCGTGACCAGTTCATGTACCTTGCTTCTTTCTTAATGAAATATGGGACAACATCTCGGTCGCGAAAAAAAATATTTGATGGAGCTATTTTTCACTCTAATTCTCTTTATGCAAGAATAGAGAAGGGATTAGTACACGTTTTCTCAGTCTCGTAGATGCTCTAAAAGGAGCACGGGGGAGACCATCCATAGTGATATGAGGACAGTGTGTTAGGCGTGGACGGGAGGGAATAGATGCTGCGCTGGTCCACGTCAGGACGCAGCATTGCAAGTTCCAACGAGGCCCACCGCCACCACCTCGCCGGGGCCGGGGGTTGGAATTGGATTGGCCGAGACCATCATCAGCATCGCCATCGCCGTCATGATCACTCCTCACAGCTCAGATCCCTCTCCTCCCTTCATTCGATGCCGCCTAGTCGGGCTCAACGTGGTACGGCGCCTTCAATTGGAAATGACGGCCACTGTTATCCTGATCATGTCCAGTCCAGGTAGAGCTAGTACCCCTTTTTCCACTGTGCCACCAGACTTGAACCCCACTCCATGTCTCAAGAGTCAAGTCTCCTCAATTCTCAAAGAAATTAGTAGAGTAGATTACTGTATTATACTAGCAACAAAGCCCTAACACACACCGAGGAAAGGAGGAGCTCAAGGAATTGCGGCATGCAATCGAAGAAAACTTCAACAAAGCGGATTCATTCATGGCGCTTTTCCAAAAGGACAAACCCGTGCTTTTGAACCCCTCCCTCTTTTCCAGGTTTTCCAAAACCTTAACGCTCCTGCTTTGCCAAAAGACGACGATGATGATATCCTTCTCTCTCCTTTTTTTCCCCCAACCGAAAGCCCGGTAAAAACTCAATCAAAAGCACAAAAAAAAAATCTGAATTTTGTTTGTTTTCGCCTCAACTCAACCCCACCCAACTAGAAGAAGATAGATAGAGAGAGAGAGAGAGAGAGAGAGAGAGAGAGAGAGAGAGAGAGAGAGAGAGAGAGAGAGAGAGAGAGATCGGGCAAGCAAAGCAACCGATCCAGAATGGGATGGCTCAGCGGCAGAATCCACGGCCATCATGGCCAAACTCGATCGATTTCCCTTAATTATCAGTGCCACATGATTGCGGATCGCTTGGCTGCTCGCCTCGCCTGCGTGCTGCCCGTACGCTCGCTCGCTTTCGCGAGCAACAGTGGTATGGATCCTAGGCTACTACAGTAGTCGGCAGGGTGGCACACTGGCACCGCACGCGGCGTGGCGTCGCCCTCGCTTCGCAGGCTGGGGCCGCCGGGGCGACACGGGATCACCGCACGGGGACGTCGGAGCCCATGCCGGGATGCGGTGGCCTGCTGGCAGCACGCAGGCAGCGTCTCGGTTTCGCCGATCGGGACCAGCGCGACGGCCGGGCGGACCGCGAGGCTATCCATCCAATCCATCCACCTCACGGATCGGGCACCAAATCCGCGCGCGATCGATAGCATTTCCCGGATGCAATCGTGACGGGGAACCGAACCGGCCGATCGATGATGGATGGGCTTGGGCAGATCGGCGCGACCATGTTGCCCAATCATGGCGCCGTCGCTGCACACTGCACTGCATGCATGCGCTTGCGCGGCGACCGCGACGAATGGGCGCCCGCACGTGAACGGCGCGACGGGTCGGCGTCCGCGCCAGCGCCACACCCACACGAATGTTTGTCCACACGCGTTTGGCCCGCTGTCGAGAACCCCTGTACCCTGAAAACAAACACGTCCTAAAATCCCGCTCCTTCTTTAAGGATTTCCTGCACAGATCACAATTCTTTCGTCGTGCTAGTTTTTTTGTGAACGCATTGCATGCCAATTGCCATGCATCATCCAGAAGATCAAAACTGGATCTGGGTTGGTCGCGCCAAACGCCGCATGTGGACGCATGGTTCATGGAAGTCGGGCGCTGAGCCGCCGCCATCACCCTGCAAATCCCGAGCTCCTTTCATCATCATCATCATCATCATCAGTGCTTCTCGTCGCGTCCTGGAGTCGTGGGCATCACACATGGACAGATGGATGGGCAGATCCGTTGCCCTGCACCTCCTGCCCCGTCGTCTCCAGTTTCTCCACCGGCACAATTATTGGGTACCTGGAAAAAGGACGCTGAAACCCTGGATGGAGCCCGAACACCCAGAACCGCAAAAAATTCTTGCTTGGCGCTTGCTCTTGGTGGTACTGCTAGTCTCCTCCTATTCCTACTCCATTCTGTGCACTAGTAGGTCTCTGTTGAGCTGCGAAACTGTTTGAGCCTCTGCAATTAGTGCTAACCCGTGGCGTGCGCACTCGGCAGGTCAAGTCAGTCAGTGCAGTCCACAGATGCGTCTGAGATAGCGTTCAAACCTGATTAGTGCCAGTACTATATTACGTGAATAGTAGTAGTTAGCCAGAAGATTCCGGGGTGTGATTAATTATTAGTAGCTCTAATTAAACAATGGACAATTCTTAGATTAATCGACGTTAGACGCCAAAGCACCAGGATAGATTACACTGGTGGTAGGGCAATCTATCCCAATTCTTTGGGGTTCAGGACATCCTTCAATTCCTTACCAAATTTTGACTGGAGCTGGCTGTTTTTTGTTTGTTTCATCACTCGTCTTTTTCTTAGCAACACACACGGCTACACAGACATTATTTCCTGAGAAGCATTCGATAGCATCCAAGAAAGCAGCTGGTGCCTGGTGGCGACATCGTGTGGAGTAAGAGTATTTCTCAAGCGGTCATCATGAATTCATGACCCTAGATGACTAGACAGTGTGCTGTGTGCACTCTGAAGCTGGAGATTCGGACTCCCTAACAGGAGGACTCGACACATCTTCAGCGCCAGAATCTTCCCCCACAGAAACAGCATCGCGTTGCTCTCTTCTTCTTGGTAGACGATTAGACGGGGCACTGAAGCTGATGTCTGAAACGAAACGAATCAAACGGAACAAGCCATATGTGGTCACGCATGTGAATCATGTTACTGCACGCATCAGCATGATCGGCACGGTGGCATCTTGGAGCTGTCCCTCGAGCACTGCTCAATTATTTCGGGCGACACGAGAAATGGGCCACATTGGGAGTGAGATAGGACGGCCCAGTCCAACTTGTTTACCAGCTCAGCTCACACAGGTAGAGCGAAAACAAGAGGCGCTCCAACACACAAAAGAGCGGAAATGGGGCCGACCGCACAAATAATTCTCTTTGCATCAGAAGCTCGAAACATTCTCCATTAGTGGCTGAAATGACACGAACTGTTAAATACTACGTACTACTGCCTTGCCTTCACAAAAAAGTCAAAATCTAAAGTTTAACTAAATGTATATATAGAATATAAATATTTAAAACAAAAATTAAAGTGTATTCCACAAAAATCTAATGACATTTTTTATATCATAAATAGTGATGTTTTCTATAAAATTCATTAAGTTTAAGATATTTCGAACCAAAACTATATTATAGTTGCATCTTTTTTGGACAGAGCGTGTAGAATATAGAAATGATTCCTCTAACTTTAAATCAGGTACAGTTAAGTCACTCTCAGTTGAGTCAAACTGCAATCAGACTCACTTATTAGTGCCTCAATTGCACCTGACTCAAATCAAACTAGAGAAGACTTTCTGTCCCACAAAGAAATGTTTTATAACATTCAGACTTTGTTTGGAGCACGGGCCGGGATTTTTTCTGTTCCTACAGTTTTTTTTCTCTGCGAAACTGAATTAACTCCTGAAAAATTACTGTATGATCACGTGAAATTTCAGCATTCCAAACTCAAAATTGTTCCACAAAATAAGAGATCATAACAATGGCTGTTTATCATGATCAGCTAGTATTTTCTAGGGATATTCAAGCTACTTTAACTGAAATTTAATGTGTGATATAAAACCTATAACATTTTCTTACGCATCCCAGTTGTTGTCACAGCCAAATCCAAGTCCCAAAGCCACACCACCCAGTCACTGTCACATCACACCTCTGACATTATCGCTTGCGTCCCGGGGGGGTTGTTTTCCATGACAGGATTCTCACATCCCCGCAGTCAAATCCTGTTACCGCTTGCTAAGATGCAATGGCGTGCGCTCAGCCAACTTTTGACATCCGCGCAACGCAAATCACAGGTGATGCAACCGCGGTCGTTTCAGTTTAGGCCACTACTACCAGTACGCCTTTTTTTTATTTCAGGCTTTGAGTGGGCATAAATTTTTTGCTCACCATCAGCAGCTATCTAATCTAAGCACTCCGGCATCAGATACCTTGGAGGATTCGGGACGTTATATGATAAGCACTATTGTTAGCACGGCGTGGCTCAAGGCTAACAGACGTCTACAAGCTTTTTGCACAGTTTTATTTCGTGCACCAACAGTATACTGGTAGCTTTTTCTCTGGGGACCGCCATGTTCTTCTTCCACATCAAGCGAGTGTCATTATAATTGGAGAAATTCCCTTTCAGAATATATATGGAGCTTTTTTCACGATGATGACATACAAATATTCGGTACAATGTTAGTCCAACCAAATTCTTCTTAGAAATTAAAAATTCTACCGTTAGTCAAATTTTTAAATGAAGCTTAACTAAATTTATAGACAAAAAATATCAATACTCTAACACAAAATAGATACACTATACACTATGAAAATATATTTCTTAATAGATCTTATGATATTTATTTGGTATAAAAATATTGACATTTTTATATTAACTCGTAACTCGACGTTATGCTAGAGTTGCATCCTAAATAATATTAAGGCTTTCCGATGCACCAGCACCACTTGGTGGCCGCATTTCATGATGCAGGCACGGCAATCTCCCCCCCTGCACTGCATCGTTTCCTCGCCGGGAAAAGGGCGGAAGAGCCGACACGCAGCGGCTGCGTGCCCCAGGCGCTGATGATGGGCCGCCGGATTCTCGCCGGCGCAACGAGCGAACACCGAATCACGCACTACGCTGGGCGTGGCCTATCCTCCCCCGTTTTGCTGCGCCGGTGCGCCCTGCTGTTGGAACAGCCACCGGACTGATGCAACCTGGCTGGCCCGTCGACACCCCAACCCCCAGCCCTGTGGAGCCGCGACAACTAGAACGTAGCCGGCTGTTTCTGCGTGGGAGTATACTACTGCAACCGCGCACGTAGCGATCCGATCCATGGCCGCGCGCGTCGCTTTACGCTTTGGCCTTTGGCCTTTGGCGAGGCAGCAATGAACCCTACCAGGTCGAGGCCGCACTACGGCACAGAGAACCAGACAGATGGATGGTGTGGCATGCAGCTTGGCCGGGCAGGCGAGTGGAGGTGACATGTTCTTGTCCGGTGAAGCTAGTGCAGGCAATGATCCGTGGTCGAAACCATGGAAGCATTGGGATCCCCCGGGGGCAGACAGGAGGGGGACAGCCAGGCGACGCTAGTGGAGCGCGGCGGGTGGTGTATTGTGCGTGGGCTGTGGCTGCCCGTCGGCACTGGCACAGTGGCATTGGCATTGGCATTGCCGCCGGGAGCTCGCAAGTGGAGCTGCGTCGGCGTAGCTAGCTGCACCCTGTTGTGCACTTGTGTTCTGCGGATCATCAGGTACAGTACCTCTCTCGTTTGAAAGAATCGAGCACGGGCGGACATGCATGGCCAATTGGCCATATATCGCCGTTCGCCTTTCTCTCGGAGGAGAGAGTAAAATTTGTAACTGTAACACTTTCGTTTGTATTTGGCAAATATTGTCTAATCGTGGCCCAACTAGGTTCAAAGAGATTCGTCTCGTGATTTACAACCAAACTGTGCAATTAGTTATTTTTTTTACTTACATTTAATGCTCCATATATACGGGTAAAAACTTAATGTGATGGAGAGAGAGTGAAAAAGGTTGCTAACAAGGCCGTTGTTAAATGCGGTGGTGTCTTGTCAGTGCGCGCCACCCGCTGGTGCACCGTGCACAGGAATTGCGCCCTGGCCCTGCTCCCGTGAAGTCAAGTGTGCGCTGGATTTGGCCCAGGTGTGGCGGAAATCTAGGAGGCTCTACTCTCCACAAGTCTCTTTTATCTTTGGGAACGCATAGCCGGAAAAGGGAGGGAGAAAAAACAGATCAAATCTCTGGCAGGATTGCTTGCTTGCTGCCAGTGCCAGCCATCGGGAGATTTGGTTGGCAAAGGACAGTGGGCACCTGATCATGCAATGAAAGAAATGGTTTAGCGAGCCACCTCCCCGTTGGTAGATAGTAGATGGCTTAGGGGGTGTTTGGATGGTGTGGAAAAAGTTTTGTCTGTGTCACATCGAGATGTCGGAGGGATATCGGAAGGGGGTTTCAAATACTAATAAAAAAACAAATTACAGAACTCGTCAGGAAACGATGAGACAAATTTTTTAAGTATAATTAATCCGTCATTAGCGAATGTTTACTGTAGCACCACATTGTCAAATCATGGACTAATTAGGCTTAAAAGATTCATCTCACAAAGTTATCGCAATCTGTGTAATTAATTATTTTTTTAGACTCTATTTATTACTTCGTATATATGTGACTAGATTCGATGGGACGGGGCAAAAAGTTTGCCAGGGGAATCCAAACACCCCCTTAGTACACCGCAATCGATTGATGGATCGATCTTTCACTTTTGTCAATTAGCCGATTGATGGATCGATCTTTCACGTTTGTCAATTAGCATATGGTTTTTTTCCCCTCGTCATTGTTTGCCCGTCAGATCGTGTTTGCGCACGCGCAAACACGTCGCGGTTTCGAAAGAAACCGCGAATGGTTTGGTCTGATGTTGGATAATGAACTTCAAGTCCAATTGGTTCTCCAAAGGTTGGTATACCGTCTCTGTAGGAACGAAAAAGGTAGAGAGAACCGCGGAGAAAAAATTCCAAGCAAGAAGTCCACGTCTTGAAAACACATTCTCCTCCGATTCGTGGGAGGTTGGTAGGATCTAGCAGAGCAGCCTGGTCTGGCTGCCTAGTAGTTAAAGGCAAAGCTAGTTCTGAGATACTACTACCCAACCTGTGGGCCTTCTGTTTAGCTACCGTCTACAGAAGTGGCGAGAGCAATTGGCTAGCGGGCGGTGTTCATTTTCAGACCTCGACGATGGCAAGCATGCAGGCACCCATATAGCCCGTGCAGGTGCAGCAAACAAAGGCTAGGGCATATTCTACTGCTACTAGTAGTATAGTAGTATTCCAGCAAAGCTTTGGGATGGGATCATTGACTTTTGGAGCATGTATTTTTTTAATCTACCACTCTAGCAATATTGGACCTACCTCTACGTTCTCTCCGGAGTCTTCCAAGCATTCACTGTCTTTTTATAGGAAAAATGTACTCCAGTATCAAGGCCTGGTTTAGATGGGGAGAGGAGAGAGATTGAAAAGTCCTATAGCACTTCGTTTTTATTTGGTAAATATTGTCCAATTGTGGCCTAACTAGGCTCAAAAGATTCGTCTCATGATTTACAACCCAACTATGCAATTAGTTATTTTTTTATTTATATTTAATGCTCTCTACATGCGGCAAACAATTTGTGAGAGGAGAGAGATTGAAAAGTCCTGTAGCATTTCGTTTGTTTGTGGTAAATATTGTCCAATCGTGGCCCAACTAGGCTCAAAAGATTCGTCTCGTGATTTACAACCAAACTGTGCAATTAGTTATTTTTTTTATTTATATTTAATGCTCTTTACATGCGGCAAATAATTTATGAGAGGAGAGAGATTGAAAAGTCCTGTAGCATTTCGTTTGTTTGTGGTAAATATTGTCCAATCGTGGCCCAACTAGGCTCAAAAGATTCGTCTCGTGATTTACAACTAAACTGTGCAATTAGTTATTTTTTTATTTATATTTAATGCTCTTTACATGTGGGTACAAATTGGTGTGATGGAGAGAGATTGTAAAAACTTACAAATCCAATGTGCATCTAAACAAGGCCCAAGTACGGTTCACAATCAACCGCGAATGAACACACAGTCTGATCCAACGGTTGAAGAAAGCTTACTACTTGCTTGACGTCTCTGTCGGCACGCGACATCGTCCTATACCGGAGCAGTAACCCGACACTCCGGCCAACTGGCACCAGGCAACGGCATACATGCATGGTGACGTGCGCAGTGTCGCGTTCGGGTCGGTTGCCATAGCCCCGCAAGCCCCAGCCCCCGCCCGGCTCGGACACTGGGCCATCGATCGATACGCGGATACGCCCCGGGCGGCGGCCGACGCGGAGGCGGAGCGAGCCATCGTCCCTAGCTAAACCGTGTCCACCTCGTGGCGAATCGTGAGGACCAAGGCATGCAGGGGGGGGTGGCGGCGCCGGACGCCGGACAGGGAGGCTGTTTGCTCCGTTCCGCACTTCGATCCGCGTCCATCGGAAACCGATGCAGAGTCGCCAGTTTAATTACCACGAGAAATACAGATTGGCTATAGCGTGATTGCATTTTAATTTTAAAGTCGCCGCGTCGTCGTTGTCTCGATCGCTGTTTGCTATGCTAGCTCCTCCTCCTCCTTCCGTAGTTCGTTCGCTACTAGTACTGTACTACGTACTAGTATGCACGAAGCCGCCAGTCACGTGTGACGCCCATTTGGGAGGGCTAGAGTTTTTCTCAACTGATGTTCTCTTCTTTTCTTTCACTCTTCAAAAGTTGTCTGGGAAACCTCAGGTGCAGCGAGCAGCCTGGCATGCATGCACGCACGTACATGACACGTGCAAGGGGTTTACACTAAGTACATGTACTGTAACTACCAGTTCCCTAATTAGAATGCGCCTGAGCGGCCGGAAAAGAATGCAAGAAAAGTACGCATTTGATTTGATTCCCTGAAACATCTCGGTCGCTTGATTCATCATGAATGATTGATGCAATATGTTGGAAGTAGTGGTCAACAGCTGTTCTATACAACGGCTAGTAAGCACGCATCAAGCTCGTGCCTCGTGGATAGTTCAACTCCTTTCTTTTTTTCTCGAATAGGTCAACTCCTTTCTCGACCAGTTGTTACATGTTCTGTACCAAGTCGAAGAGCTAACTCCATTGCAACGGAATAGTAATATATACTGTGGTCAAGAGATACACCCAGGCGCACCCGCGGATAATGGTCGATCTACTCAAGTATATATTGATGTTTTCGATTACATATTTTTCGAGAAAAAGGAAACATAACCGGTGTCACGCAATATGAAAATACTACTGTTGTACGTCAGTGCGGATCGCTCCATTAATGCTTCACAAGTTATTTAAATCGGAGGGGTCACGTCGATCGGTGGTAATTCATCAGTTGACCCTTGATTAATTAAATTCAAGTTGTTCGTATTGTATGCTTCTCCTCCAAGGTTTCTAAGCAAGTCGCAACTACGGTAACGGCTCATTTTTTTTCTCCTGAATTGTTCTAGTCCCTTTTATTTTTGACAAAGGTTAGACAAACTTAAGTAATTATTATTCAGGGTTAAGAAAAAAAGAATCAGAGCAAGGATTAGTATGGTTATACTTATATCTAGGTCAAATGGAACGAGGAACAAGGCCACGTGCATCCTGGAAGACAAGCAAACGAAATTATTTTTCTCAAACTTATTTTTTTTGTGTCAATTGTCTTAGCCGGTCGTTACTTCAACTACACTACGACCTCAAATGTTTCTTCCTCTGAGTTGGCTTTAAAGCAGACTACGCAGACGTATCTTTTGCTGTCTTACTTATATGTATATATATATATACGTACTGCGTAGACGAGATCCACCAAAATCGTGAAGCGACTGCACGTGTGGTGTACATTATGTTACCTGATGAAGGTCTGATTAAAATTTGTGTCCCACCACCACCACCTAGTGCCGTGCTGTGCAACACCCCTGAATCCAGGGAAACCGACCGCGCCAAATACTCTTGTTTATGCATGCCACATAGTCTCATCTCATCATATAAACGTCCCTTGGCTTGTTGAATAAACGAATTCCTCTCACCTAACATCCTAACCAACTAAACGCTTTTCAAAGTGAAAGGCCGTTCGCATTGCTTGTTAATGCCTCGAGCAAGTGGCCTTAGTTTATTCTTCTTTCTTCAAGATAGCTTCGGGGCACTGTGCAATGCAGACCTATCGTACATGAGTTCTTGAATCACGGAAACTCACAAATTGCTGAGTTTTTTTTTTCAAACGGTCCCACTACCACTAGGAACCATGCATATGCATGGATATGCATATTCCATCCGGATTAATATTATTACTCCTTCGTTTCCAAATTATTAATGAACTATTACTTTTTTCTGTTTCTAAAAGAAGTGATTCTTAAAAATCGTACTAGTCGAATTTTTTTAACTTTAACCAACTTGATAGAAAAAAGTAACAATATTTATAATATAAACTGAGCATACTATAAAAATATATTCTATGGTAGATTAGTGATTCTTAAAAATCATACTAGTCGAATTTTTTTAACTTTAACCAACTTTATAGAAAAGAGTAACAATATTTATAATATAAATTGAGCATACTATGAAAATATATTCTATGGTAGATCTAATGATACTAATTTAATAATACAAATGTTAATGTTTTTTCTAGAAATTCAGTTAATGTTTAAAAAATTTGACTTTAGACAACTCTAAAATCACTTCTTTTAGAGATAAAGAAAGTAGTTTAAATTTTCCATTTTTTGGATGTGTGGTCACGGATCACAGTATAACCATTGATGTCACGTAACATCAATGACATTGTACAAATACCACTACAATATTATTGTATTACAATAGACTATCCTGAACTTTAGTAAGATTAAAACATCAGTCTTAGTGGAGAGTTTCATAGCATGTTTTCAAGACTAGCATGTCATGTAGAATGAAATGAATACGAATGAAACACTCACTCTCAGTGGATATTCGTTGCAAGAAAGTTTCTCTTTTTTAAAAAATCTTGCCATACTCCCTCCGTTTTATGAACTTTGTCGTTAAAAAACCGTGTCTCCCCTCACACGGTTTTCAAGTGAGAAACTCTATATAACGGAGGGAATATCATAAAGTGCTTATAGGGCGGCTCAATAAATACAAATAAAACTCTGATAAAACTTCGACTATGACTGACCTAACTCAGTGACATCAATCAACGGGTAAAAGTCATGGATCCGCCCAAGGTAGCCTGGCCTTAGCTAGTACTCCGTACTCCCTCGCTAACCACGGTCATTAGAGCGAGAGGTTCCTGTTAATCACGCGGTTAGTTACGTTGGACCTGGGAAGAGCTAGTCACACCGCCACCACCGTGGTACCGTACGAAGCAATCACCGTGCGACCACTAGGCATGGGGAGTCACGTACGAACCAATCTTCCGGATGCGTGGTTCGAAATCGGATTCGGCGCACCACATTTTATCGGATCTCGCGCTGGGCTTCCCGGGGTCGCAAGGAAATCGGTGCCAGGCCAGCCCTGCCCTGCCGCTCTCGGTGGTCGGCGTCGGCGTCGGCATCGTCGCCGAGTGTCGCCGTCCGCCCAAGCATGCATCCATCCATGATCGGCGCTTCTTCCGCATGGGCAGCACATGGATGGAAGCTTAGCTCCCTCCCCTCGGCAGCTCGGCCAATGGAGCCAATGGCCGAGACGCGGTTGCACGCATTGATTGATTAATGGCGCAGTGTCCTGTACCGTGTGCAGGGAGCGAGAAAGTCTTCTGCTAGGGGCCGGCGCCGAATCTGCGACCCTACCGCTGCGCTGCGTTGCCGTTGCATACTTGCATGTCCATGACTACTAGACACTTGTACGGCGCCTCAGATCACTGTCGCTCGCTCAATAATTTCCATTTTCTTTCCTGCAGATTTATGACTTGCGGCCATGCATGCATGAATTCGATTTCATATTAGTAGTAAATAGTATAGTACTCTCTTCGTATAGGAATTATATATCGTTTAGGACAGCGATACGGTCTCCAAAGTATAACTTTGACTTCATATTTTTATAAAAATACTTATCATAAAGTAATAAAAGTATTTTTAAGATAAATCTATTTATATGGTTTTCACATTTTCAAACTCAATGATTTAAAAGTTATTTATAATTTATGTTTCCAATGTTGCACCCAAAGGTTGTCTAAAATGATATCTAATTCCTATACGGAGGGAGTATTCCATGTATGTATTTCTGGGATATTTTTTCTTGTTCTCATTTTTCAGAGGTTTCTTGCGATTCTGCTTTGGGTGGTGGCAACTGTTGCGCGATGGATCCGCTTGCCTGCCGTACTGGCAAACAGAAAAGGACAGCGCAGGCCACCCGTGTGCACATGACATGATGATTGAGGTTGAGCGGAGCCTGGCCCCCGCCGGGCTTGGCATCGATCAGTTGCTTAATCATGTAGGTTAAGGCGCCAAAAGTCCACCGCGTAATCATTCGACGCCGGATGAGGCTGCCTGCCGGCCGGAGTGCATGGCGCACGCTTTGCATTGGCCGATCGATTGATCCGGGGAGACGACGCGATCGAGGCCAGGATCTAGCTAGTTTACTCACCGCAGATCCAATCCACCACTAGCCCAAAGCGATCGATTACTTTTTTTTCTCCCTAGTTGGATCAATTTTTAGTGTACTTCATATCTCACCTCTACACTCCACTACACAAGCGGCTAGCCTATAATATGGCCTATGCTAGCTAGAATTCGGCACTCGATAGGTAGGTAGGTTTATATATTTTTAATTATATCCACTTATAATATATACATGTTTATTAGAGCGGGTTAGTTGCTAAATTCATGCGCATGTGCTTAGTAGATAGGTGAACACATGTATTTGACTCTGTAGTTAAGGACTAACTGATGTTTGATTGTAATTTCGTACTCCGCGTTTAAGGTACAAATGGGTCGCGGTTCATTCAACTCACTAATCATGCCTGCTTGTACTAGGTGGGGGAGTCCATTGACAAAAGTACCATAGCATCTTCACGGGCATATGCTGGTAGTATGCAGGAACATTTGACCAAAATTCAAAAAGATTTCAATGTTTTGCACGCTCTTTTTAAAATACTGTACAAAACACGGGCACGTATACAAAAATACAGGAGGGATACAGCTGGTAAGCGCCTGCCTACTACGCACGGGGGGCCTAAAAGAAGACGCACCCAAGCGACAAAATCCCGTATGGGCGGGGGGGCCTCGCGGGGCATGATGGCTTCACGTATCGCCGTATCGGGGGCGTCCGCTCGCCGGCGCCGGCCGGTCTCCCATGCCGCGACGGAGCAAGCAGCCCCCTCAAAAAGCACCAACGCCCCGTCCCAAAATTCCATTTGTTTCCGTGAGGTGTTTTTTGGACGTGGTTTTGTCCTGATTCCTACCAAATACCAATCGTGCTACCTCCGGATTAGGCTTGTTCAAGCAAATTGTGCTTATCTGTCCCTCATGGCCTCCTAATCATCAAGCCAGTGTTGCTAATCAACGCCCCCTCTGCAGGGGAATAATATGGGAATATTGAGATGGCCCAGGTCAGACCGGTCCATCTCGTCAACTAAGCTGAATGCCAATTACGCTGTGATGCACGTCGTTTTCCTAGGGTGGTGACGGGTGAGGAGCACAACGTACGATAGATCTATATCTAGCTAGGAACCAGTTCCATGGAAAGGCTCGGAGAAGTAGCATGGAACTAGGAAGGATCTGATCATACATGCGAACCATATCTCGAATCCACCAATTAAAGCAGCAGAAAATCCTTACCTTGGTTCTTCTCGTTGGCTTGATCAGAGCCCTGTCCTGTGCCTTTCAGGACACTATTATATTTTCAGTCTATGTTTAAATTTCATATAGTCATATTTATAGGTGTGGAGTCAATAATAGCACTACATGATATGAAGCCACATGCGAATTCTCCAGAATAGGGGAATGTTGGGAATATTGCTCCACTTTGATCAGCTCGTATCTATCATTGGAAAAAAAAAAAATCTTTGATTTGATACAAAGGTTGATAGGATGCGAAAGGTCAATTTAGGGTCTACAGGCTCCACCCAGATATAGGCCAGGTATTGCGTGTGATGTTTCTTTAAGACAAGAAAGAGTAGTGGCTTTAATTTGGATAATGCATATTGAAAACCGCCAAACCTGTGGATGAGGCTTGTTGCATGATAGGAGAATTTTGTGTGCCAATACATTAAGGTATTCTTTTAATATAGGCATGGCAAAAGGAAACAATAGAAAAAGCACATGATTTGACATAGGGAGAGATTTAATGAATTTGATGGCCTGAGCCGTTTTTTTTTTTTTTTGATGAAAGCATGAGCCGTTAATTTTGTATAAACATATCCATGTTATTTTCATCTCCTAGTTGTAAGTGTTTACTGTTGGTAAGAGCACAACTTTGTATAAAAATTTCGATTTCACATTATTCTCCTATCATGCAAAAACCGGTTTGGATGAGTTTAGGATTCTTAAAAAAACCACCTTTTGCCTCTAGTTTCTAATAAAATCTAGATTCTAAGCAAAAACTAGTGGGGGTGTTTGGATTCCCTGGGTTTTTAAAAATTTGACATCATTTATTGTTCTATGGGTCTTGAGAAATTGGCAAAATCTAAGGATAAATAACTTTCTAGTTTTTAAGAATTCAGCAAAAAAACTGATAGCATAAACTGATTTGTTTGGATCTCACCCAGTTTAAAAAAGAGAAATTCTTAAAAGGGAACATATCTAGTGCAAACTAACTTTCCATGAAAACCCGTGCAAACCATGGTAAAAAGTCGTCTAAATTCAACAAAAAATTCACACATGTAGATGATATGATGATACACAACCTTACAAAATATCTTGTCGAAACTCGACTTCGTTTGTGAGATATAAAAATAACAAATTTCAAGCCGAGAAAAGTCGCATGCAGATGATTTGATAGAAATTTGTTATTTTTATATCTCACAAACAAAATTGTGTTTCAACAAGATATTTTGCAAGGTTGTGTATTATAATATCATCTACATGTGTGATTTTTTTGGTGAATTTAGAAGACATTTTTACCGTGGTTTACACGGGTTTTCACGGGAAGTTAGTTTGCATTGATCGTTCCCTTCTTAAAAACTCACAAAAACCAGGAGATACAAACAGGGCGTTAGAATATAATATCTTTCCCACATGGCCATAAGATTTTAGAACTTTCCTATTTAACATCTGCTCTAAATGCCATCCTTTTCCTATTTAACATCTAAACAACCATTTAAACTACCATAAAAATTACCACTTTTGCCATTGTTAAAAAATAAACTTAGTATGTCCTTAAATCTACATCCAAATTAACAAAATATGCTACTATGAAAAGTTTAAATAACCCTAAAAGGAGCCTATTTATATTTATAAATTAACTATAAATATTACTTCCAATATTTCAAAACTAACTTTAAATAAATTGAAGTTGTGAAATCTTTGAGATAAAGTATGCAAATTAGCTATCGATATTACTTCCAATATTTAAAAACTACCTTTAAATATTACCGATGAATATGTGCATTTATAGAATTTAGTAGTCACAAAAAGTTCCAGTGACGACTCATGTATCATAGCACTGAAACCCCATCTTAATTTATTAATTATATGCACATTATTGTTTTATATAGAAATACCTCTACATATATAATTGCTTGATAGAGGAAATCCAGTGCATCCCATTGTGGATGAGATAGTGCTAACCAATGGTTCCATGTTCTTCCTAGTTTTTGAAATTTGTTTGGAATAAATAGTGATAAGCTTAGTACTATTGGCCCTTATAGATCTCGCCTCAAGCTTCATCTTCTATGGTGAGCCATGTGGTTTATATGCTTAAGACAACCACTTTTGCAGTCTAGAACATAAAATGCCTATTTTTTTTTTTCTAAAACAGTATTCAAGAAAGTGTACAAGAAGTATAAGAATTTCAAGTTAATATGGGCATTAAAAATTATAATTTGTACTAGTAATTAATAAGATCAAAATTTGAAAATCAAATTCTAGATAAAAATAACTTCACCATATAAGTTAATAATCACAGTACAATATATAGGGTGTAAACACTCATTTCGATTACATCTTGATGAGCTAATATATGTAATAAGATATATGCTCAAACATATATGAGATAACACAACAAACAAGAGTATTTTGTTGTACAACCCTAAATAACCAACATGTTTTTTTGCGAGCAACCTAAACTAACATGTAACCGTGGTCACCGGTCGTCACAAAAACTGGCTGGCTGGTAAAAAAAAAAAAAAAACTGGCTGGGCTGCCTGCCTGGGGGCGGTGGGCCCTTGGTGTCAGTAAAATTCCATGGCCGGTCTTTTTATTATTTTTTTTATTTTTGTGGACGACCAGCAACCAATCTTTTTAGATGAACCGAGCAAGTAAGGCTACCGATCTCTACTACCATTCCTCTGCTGGTGCCGGTGAACTGGTTTAGGTCTTTTGAAGAGTTCCGACTGTGGCATGATTCCAGAAACGAAATTCCGAAATTCTCTGTATGAAGTAGTACATCTATACTCAAATGGCGTGGAGCCCAGCCAGCCGCTTAATCGCGAAAGTAAATTGCCGGGCGATCATACCCGCCCTACTTTCCTTTTATTTAAAAAGAAGGATTAGCCGGCCTAAACGGACCAAGCATTTTGTTTATTCATCCCTCCCGCAAAGAAGGCCGATCGGAGGAATAAAACTTTTGAGGCAGCACTCGATGATCCCTTGAACCACCAACTTCATGATTAGCGTGCTAATGACATCCCCGCCAAAAGCTTTTTCTCCTCCCATCTCCCTGGCTGGCCACGGCCGCGCGCACGGCGGCCATTAAACAAGGACGGAGCTTTCACTCCACCGATCAAATCCATGATTAGTACTAGAATGCTCGCGCCGGTATCCATCTAATCAGCCTGCCCGGCCGTATCTGAACCTTATTTAGGCCCGTTCACTTTCTCTGAAATAAACCGTTTCTGAAGTTTTTTCAATTGTTATATAAATTAAAGTAATAAATATCGGCTGAAAATTATTACTGGAGTTCAAACTCGTGTGCAAGGGCTTAGGGAATTCGAATGAATCGAACACCTGCCGCATCGATCCATCGCCTTAACACGGCGCCACCAACCTCGCTCGCGCGTCGCTGCAGCAGCTCGGCTCTCGCTTTGTGTACTACTGCGAAGCTGCAGTCGACGCTTGCATCATAGCAGCCGGCGCTGTAGTACGAACGAAAAGAAAATTTAGTGCGGCAGGACACGCTTTCTGCTGCGGTTTATGGAGGAGAGGAAGAAAGGAATGGGCGGGCTACCAGCTGGTTGATTGCAGCGAGCTGCGCCTGCGCACCGTACTGTACTTCGGCCACATTCTGATAATTGTATACTCCCCCTTTCGTACATCATTATAAATATGAATTTAAGGTCATACTAGGTTGCATTTTTAATTATTAACTATGAACAGTTTGTTCCATTTAAACCTGAACTGCAAGTCCGCGGCATTCAAGAACGGTGATAGAAGCGAGATTTAGGATATCTTCAAAGAACATGGAAGTCATAGTCGCATCTAATTTGCACTAACTTCTTCTGTTAATCTGGACAACGAATTTTGGAAGTCATAGTCGCATCTAGTTTGCACTAACTTCTTCTGTTACTCTGGACAATGATTTTTTTATAAAAAATATATGTCTAGTAGTTTTTTATAATACTAATGCTATAATTCACGGAAAGTAACAATTATGGATATCAACATAACGATATAATTCAAAAAAAAATATACGTGTATCATAATGTTCTGGTTAAACTATAAAGTAACATTAGTGATATTAATATAATGTTAAATAATTTTCTGGTGTCATTTGTTTATGAGTTGTTAAGGGAATAGTTTGTGATTAAAACATTACTATATATTTCTCATTATACTTGATCTCTATGATGACACACCTTATATATTTATAAACATATACGTGTAGGTCATAGTTATTTGTAATAGTGGTGTAAGTGGTCAATACAAATTTAAGGAGTTACTTAGATTATATTTTGTAAGGATATGTGGGTGGACTCGATACAAATTTTGGTGGTTATGACAGCTTTGTTTTATTGTGACATAGTTAGGTAATTTAAATGTCGATCTAGATTACTTTAAATTATTTCTCATAATGGTTGTAGTGGGTGTTTTCTTATAAAGACAAAATATATGTAACGGCTTATATATTATCAACGATGATTGGAGTTAACTGTACTATGGCTAAATCTTTGTGATTTTTATAAGAATTTATAGTATGAGATCTGCTAGAGCCATAAAATAGTAACAATAATAAAGCTCATAAAATGTCTAACTGATTTTAGGATGATTTATAAAATAACTATGGGTGCGCCCCCACCCCCTCCACTAATTTGAGGTTGTAATTTGTTGATGTGAAGACTACAATTGGACAAGAGAATGGTTGATTTAGGCCCCATTTGGTCGGGCTCCTCTACAGAGCCAACTCCGGCTAAATGAGTCCTACCAATCGTTTTAGTACGAGGAGCCGTGAAGCTGTTTTCAATAGAAATAGAAGGAGCCCTCTCAAACACACATTTAATGAACACGAGGCCCATGGATTGTCTAGCTAGAATGACATGTTTTTTTTACAGAATTTGAATCCGATAATATGATTTTTTTTAGAACGAGGGGCGGTAGATATTATAAACTACTTGGCATAATAAATTTGATTGTATTGTGTTTATATAATCAATCCATATATTCCTTGCTCCCATTAGTCAAATTAGTAAAACTCGACTGCGTATAGTGCATACTTTTAAATGTTTAATGGCGGGGACAGCAGTACGTTTCCGGTAGTAAGACTAAATACACATGAATCGACAAATCGAAAAGGTACCGCCTGTCAGCTTCATTCACGAACAGGATTGAAGGACCGAGAGTGGCGAGCAGAGGGGGGGGGGGTGAATGGGAGCCTCAAATTTCTTTCGAAACTTTCGACCAAATGTCCCAAATTCGACCCCAAGAACCAAACACACAAACGAGCGATAAGTTCACGAGCCAACAGGTGACTGGGTACTCTAGGAGATGTCCGAGGAGTACAGCGGAACGATCGCAAAAGACCGGAAGCAAGCGCTCGACGGAACTTCGAAACGGGTGCACCCAACTCCTATTGAGAAGGAGTGAGTGTCCAACCCAAGATACTCAAGCCAACTAGTGACAAGAGTATTTAGAAACGATGCACGTTAAGCTAGGAACCCAACGCAAAAATCGGAACTCAATTCGGATCACGAACGGGCAAGAAACGCGAAAAATCAGCACTGCTACAGTACTGCTACAGTACTAGGGCGTCCGCTACAGTACGGCGGACAGTCGCTACAGTACCCCAGACAGTCCGCAGGTGAAAAATCAGAAACACGACTGCGCGACAAGGGTTCTGCTCACGGCTGAAAATGAAGTGGCGGACAATCCGGAACTTGGGGGCGGACAGTCCGCAGTTTAAAACGAAAAAACCGCATTACCACGAAAAAACACTCGGACGGACCTCGATGCCCGGACAGTCCGCTACAGTAACCGCGGACTGTCCGCGGGTCACCAGACAGGCGATTTCAGGGCGATTTCAAATTCGCCTCCTCTTTGATCCGCCCGATCTCCTCCAAATCTCAACCAACTGCAACCAAATTTGAACCGTAGGTTCACAAGGCAGTGGAGAAGCTCTCTCTAAGAGATCATAGCCTGAGATGGAGTGAATCAAAGAAAATCGAAAGAGGGGTGAAGAAACACGAGCAAAAACCGGGCGTCATCAAGAATCACTTCGATCTTCTTGCACAGGACGAATTGGGAGAAACCCTTCGGTGGAAGTGTTCTCCTACAAGCAAGGATCAAGCAGCAACAAACGGTGCGCAAAACGATCAACCATAGCTCGAGAAATCGCAAAAATAAGAAACAGAGAAGAAGAGGAAAACTCAAGAACGCGAATCGATGCAAAACCACTCAATGATCTGACTCCACGAGAAAACATGGAGGATTCGGGACCTCCATTCCCTTCAACACGAGTTCGATTACACTAATGAAGGATTAGTGAACCTCTCTCTCACTCACAAGCAACTAGAGGAAGAAACCCTAAATGAGGAAAATGCAAATGGGAGAGGTGAGGGAGATGGGGCTCCCTCCACTTTACTTATCGACCCGGACTTATTTTATTTTCCAATTTTGCCCTTACATGACACCGAGCGTACTACCTAGCCCTAAGGACGTTGTAGTACAACTCCACCGAGCCTGACAGATATTTTGATCCGACGGCCACCGCGCCTTCTCACCGGTAGCTTCGCCTCGACGCGACCTCCCCGATGCCGCCACGTGCCATCCGTCCGCCTCGTGACCTCCGCCAGAGTTTTGAGGCTCAACCCAGAAACCCGCCGGGTGGTTTTGAGGCCCAAACCACCGAAACCCTCCACCGTTGTTTTTGAGGCTCAAACCAACAAACCGGCCTATGTCCTTGCACTTGTCGAAGCCAAGTGCCAGCAACGTGATCCCGCCCGGCGATTCCGGGTCCCTCAGTCCAAGTCTCGATACGTCCGCCCTTTCACCGCTCCCGGTCCATTTGGCGCGGCCCGCCATCACTTGACCTTCACCTCGCCGTCGGCCACCGCCTCCATGCTCGACATCTGCACAACACAAGCCAAGGCACATGTGGAAGTCGTGGCTTTCACCACCATCAGTAGCACCCCATTCGAGATGCTAGTAGTTGAATTAATCACTCATTATCACAACTGAACCACAAGTATAAACGTTGTGTTCGCAAGGATGCAATAGCGTAGAAATCAAATCGAGAATGCTAGAATCGATTACTTTGTCTGACCAGCACCTGAACGCGTAGGTTTCAAGTATTTATAATCACAAATAAACAGTATATTAAGCGGACCCATTGTCCATTGATAACGTCCAAGAGTTTATAAAGGAAAGAATGCTCTCCAACAACCCCCCATGCAACCTTTGTGAGCAACCGTATATGGGACCTAATAGAGTAGTGGTATTACTAACTATTTTGTTTTCTTCTTCAGTTGGCTGATGCTCATAATACTAAATTTTGCTTCTCCTTTTAAATATACGGGGGTGTATTTTTAGACCTGATCTGATTTGCTGAATATATGCTGACGACATGATCCGTTTCCGAACCTGCTAATTGCATTTTTAATGTAATTCCTCCCATGAAAACCCCTCCACAGAATTTATGCACGATGGTTTATGGGCAGGTTGTACAGAATCAAAACTTTGCAGGATGAAAACAATTTTGTGGACATGTTTATTTCCCCCCTTTTAGCAGGCAGGAAGCAACTGCATTTATACTGAATGATGTGATGATATCACTCTACTGTTGAACAGTGGTAAGCATGATTGATGTACAGCATAATTAGACTTTGTGAATAAATACGTCAATAGTAACCCTTAGCTGTGCCCGATGAAGGCACATACATATATCCGGGCACACGTGTAAAGGAAACTCGTTGTTCGGACCCGTGCGTGGCAGGCGCACATAGAAAAATAGTAACCCTTAGCAGTAGCCATGTATTTCTGCACAAAGATAGTACTGCCTCCGCCTGAAAAGAATACAATATAAATATTTATATATTATAAATATGACGAATCTAATGATATCTATGTCGTATAATAAATATTAATATTTTTTATACATAACACTATTATCTAATTGTTTTCTTTTCGAGACGTAGTAAGTACACCAGAGATAAAATCATTGATTTGACTATTTTATACCAAGAATTATGGAAGGAAAATGTGCTTGCCTTTCTTTCACCAATCTTAATCCAAAAAGCATACCAAGTGAAAAGAAAGATGGAATAACTAATCCCAACTGTACTCGTGCCGTCGACCGTGAACGCAAATCACAGAAAGAATTAAACAAGAATGGGGAGTCACAAAAGTGTTTGCGCGCCCATGTATTTCGGTACGTACAGACAACTCTTTTTTTTTTCTGGAAGCAAGTACATGTCATCCACGAGCCTTGGCCGTGACATGGAACAGAACAAGAGGAAAAAGAAGAAAAGGGCAAGGCGTGTGTCATCATGTTGGCATTTTGGCAATGCAGACTGTAAATAAAACGACAAACACTTGCAAGGGTCGTCAAGCAATGCTGCAGCAGCATGTGTAGCAACAACCGGCAGGACGACGCACCGTCAACCAGATGCAATAACACAGTACTTTAAAATGCAAGCGATTCGTGACATTCGGTCACGGTCACAAATTGGCTGCTGGTGGTGAATGGTGGTTTCGTTGCTTGGAAGGGGCTACCGATCGCAGTGTGTTTGGCAGTCTTGCAGGCTCAAATCGAACGGACAGATCGCAATCAGTTGATTCCCGTGCCCGTGGCTGGCCCTGGCTTCAGAGTTTTTTTTTTTTTTTTTTTCAGATTTGAGACTTTCAGTCCCCTCACCAACCCAGAGAATCGGCATCGTTCAGTGTTGCATCAGCCATCGGTAAGTTGTTCACCACACGCTGCACGCAAGTTTTTTCAGTCACATCTTCAGCTGTGCCAAGCAACCTTGGATGATAAACAAACAAAAGGTAGCCTCTGACAGTCTGACCGTGTGAGCAAACGCTTGCGATGATCCACCGGTTATCATGGAGTACTCCTTGGCGTTGCTTCCCACAGTCATTTTTGCGTCCAATCAACCCATGGCCGTAAAGGGTTTCTCCGAGTTTCCGCTCTCAGCAAGGATAAAATAATGTTACGTACTGTACTCACGTCAGTCTTTTTTTCTGTCCAATCAACCCAAATGAAACGACTTTTACCGCTACCAAAATAATTGCATTTTTAAGATTCTTAAGAAGACCAAGTTTACATTGAAACTACTAGTACGTATTTATCCCTACCAAACCCTATTTTAGAATGTATTGATTGTATTTTAAAATCAAAATTAAGGCCTACAACATCTAGAAGGATCATACCAATAAATGCACTTTGTTTTGAGATAAATTTTAAAGGTTAGAAGTGCACTTATTTTCAATCGATAAAGTAATAATCCAGTGCCCCATCTCACTTTATTCTTATACACCAACTACGTGTTTTAAAAGCAGGCCTAACAGTCTACTGGCCTTTCTCTAAACTGTTTGTACAACTATATAAATGGTCTTTAAAAAAGATTTCTTAAGTTAGCCCATGGCAATATAGATAGACCATAAGTAATAAGCAAATCTTTTCTCTTGTCTTCGTGTTATCTCTCTCTCACACCTTCTAAAACTTGGACTCTCGAGATGTATTACGCTGCATCGGTAACGATCGGGAATGGTAGTGAGACGGTTTTAAATCGAAGCTCCACGGATTTCGAGCCAATGGTTCCGGGTTCAATTTCGATCCCTCTCGGTTTTTGAGTTCGGTGACTCGAAACTTATTGGGATCAGTTTCGGTTTCCACGCGCGGATGCTAAATGGAGGTCTGAATTATATCATTTTAAATAAAAACTTATGTATTTTTATTAATACATTGTTTACACAATTTATTAAGCTTGTCTAAGTTAAGTATATGAATTGTGTATTGTTTACTGCCTATTGTTTAAACAAGTGAATATGTAAAATATGCATGCATGTGTTGTTAGAAGTTTCTATTTTCTTATTTTGTATTGGCATATAGTGGTCGGTTTCAGGTTTCAGTGAACCAATGGGTTTCAGGGATCTATTCGGCTTATTTTCGTTTTGGATTATCACCAAAACCGTGTTCAAGACAATTTAGGGTTTTGAGTTGAGGTGAGAGGTCTGGGTCCGTATAGACTTCACTCGAGACAAATCCACCCCATTGCCATCCCGAGTAGTGAATACCACTTCCATCTTGTAGATGTTAACCTCCTTTAGTTACGGGCCGCATAAAACCATTTTTAGTTTGATCAAATTTGTATGAAAAATATTAATGACTTATGGTATCAAATAAATTATTAGATTCATTATAAAATATTACTTGATATACCTATTTAAATCACAACTATTGATACTATATTTTTTAAAAGCGAGTAAAACCAAAGGCAGTTTAACTTCCACTAGGTGCTGTGTGGTCAAAAAGAAAAGGAAAGAGAACACAAATAGTAATTATTTCCACTAGTACTATTTGCCTAGCAACAGATTGCGGCATTTGTTTGGTTAGCATGCATGCGCAAGAGGTGGCGGGGAGCGGTTAGTGCCGGGAGAGGAGGGTTAGTAGACTTGTATGTGGCTGGATCTCTTTATAGTGTGATCTATTAGTGCAACGCGATCTATGACCATCACGAACCATTTACGGGCCAAAATCGTTGAACCAAACAACTAATCTCAAGTAATAATATAAAAATAAATATTTGCAATATAATATTGATCATGGCGTAGAGTTCTTTGATAATACAAATATGTCTTTTTTCTATGTGAAGGGACCATCTACATATCTATCGAAAGTTTATCATTGCTAAAATTCTGCCACTTTTTGTAATAATTGGGATTCACATCCAACCGCTTGGATTCATCCACCCTCTATTGCTGCTATGGAGGAAAAATAGATCAACGATAAAATTATATATTAATCTCTGGAATGTTTCTTTTTCCTGAATAGAGCTTAGAGCATTTAACTTCTCTATCAGACCAACTGTTTTCATAGAATGGAATATTGTAAATCTTACGGACTTTTACCAAAAAGATCAGCCCACAAATAAAGAGCAAGCATTTCTCTGATAATAAATTGTTTATGCATAATAACTATAATAACAAGGAAGTATACCTGAGAGGAGAGAGAAACTAATAAAAACCAAACAAAACGGAAAGAGCGAAATGTGAAAAAGGGCCGAGAGAGAAGGCTCGCCTCGCCAGCCTGCAAGCCGCCTGTTATAAAGCCGCAACTGGTATCGTTTCTCCCTCACCCTCCTCTCTCTCTCTCTCTCTCGCTCGCTCGCCTCTCCTCTCTCACCGAATCACACACACACGCAGGCAGGCAGGGGCACGGAGGCGGGGCTCCCTCTCTCTCTTCCCTCCCCGTCGCCTCACCTACGAGTGATAGGCGCGCGCTTCCTCTCTCTAGCCGCTCGCCATTACTCCCTCATAAAGGAAGAACAGAGCAAGGTGGGGGAGAGGAAGAGGCTGGGCCGGGCAAGAGGCGGCCCCCGTCCGTAGTCTCTCACAGCTCTCTGCAACTCCGGCTCGCCGCCTGCCTGCCAACCGCGCGGCGCGGCCACCACGCTAGCCGCTCGTAGGCGAACAGAGCCTGCCTGCAGCTGCTGCAGTCGTCGACACCACAGTAAATTCCGCGGCATTCCATTCCCTGCCCCTTTCGAAACCCGCCCCCTGCATTTACTGCCGCACGTCGCCTCGTCGCCCTCCGGCCATCCGCGATCTTCAAATCTTTCCCCGGTAAAAAGGTTCGTCTTGGCGCTGGTGGTGGTGTTCTTGTTATTACTTTTCCGTTAATTCGTTCGCGTTCGCGCCTCCGTTGGCTGGTGGTTCCTTCCTTCCTTCCTTCCTTCCTTCGTCTGTGTTCTGTTTCTGTACGGGCGGTGTGTTTTTTTATTCTTGTTTGGATCTTGATCTGGTCGGCTGAATACGGGGCTTCTCTCTATCTCTCTCTCTGACCGTGTGACGAACAACGCAGCAGCGGCCGGAGACGGGAAGGCCGAGCGCTTCTTCAGGATGGCGCGCGAGCAGCTGGAGGAGTCCATCGTGGCCGACGGCAACGGCAAGGAGGAGGAGGTCGGGGTCATGGGCGTCGACGGCGCCGACGACCAGCACGGCGGCGGCAAGCTCAGCATGAAGAGCCTGCTGTGGCACGGCGGCTCCGTCTGGGACGCATGGTTCAGCTGCGCCTCCAACCAGGTACTCACTCACTCAATCATGGCGGACCGCTCGGCCTCGGATGAGTCATGCAGCAGAGAGCACCACCACCGACTGACACTGAAGAATTCGCCGCTCGCTGGTGCTTCGTCTGCAGGTGGCCCAGGTGCTCCTGACGCTGCCGTACTCCTTCTCCCAGCTGGGGATGCTGTCCGGCGTGCTGCTGCAGATCTTCTACGGCTTCTTGGGCAGCTGGACCGCCTACCTCATCAGTGTCCTCTACGTCGAGTACCGCTCCCGCAAGGAGAAGGAAGGCGTCAGCTTCAAGAACCACGTCATCCAGGTATGGCACCACCCTCGTCTCCTCTCCTCTCCTTGCGTCGTCGTCGTCTGATCGTCTCCCCCTCCACTTTCTCCTCCCCGCCATAACATGTGTAACTGACTGACTACAGTTTCGTCGTCCCTTTCCATCCGAGCTCCGGCCTTTTTTTTTGTCAGGAAAAAGAAAAAAAAAAAGCTTTTTTGGGGGGTTCAGTTTGGTCGTTGTCGATCCGCCGTGTCTGCAAAAATGCCGCCTTTTGTGTAAACGGGAGACGGGGTATTGATCCCCCGGCCCCCTGATACATGCAACATGCTTCTGTTGTGCTCCGTGCTTGCCATTTATTTTGGCAAACGAAAAGTTAGCCATTCCATGATCCTTATCTCCCGCGAAACCGGAAGAAGCTGCGCAAGTAACTGACTGGGATTTAAGTGTGATGCTGGTTTAATTAAGCAGTCGTGTGTGTGTGTGTGTATATATATATATTTAGAGTAAATAAAATAAAACAAAGCTAATAATACTAGAAAGAAGATAAGAACTTGGTGGAAGTATATGTAGTACCGTCCCTGATGGCTTGTGAATGTGATGTTGACTTGAGCAGTGGTTCGAAGTGCTGGACGGGCTGCTGGGCCCCTACTGGAAGGCGGCCGGTCTGGCCTTCAACTGCACGTTCCTGCTCTTCGGCTCCGTCATCCAGCTGATCGCCTGCGCGAGGTATGGAGGCTCCCTCTCCACCTCCTCGTTCTGCTTGCTACTGCACATCCATGGCATGGCATGGGAGCTGAGCTGAAGATCTCTCTCTGTGCTTGCAGCAACATCTACTACATCAACGACCGGCTGGACAAGCGGACATGGACGTACATCTTCGGCGCCTGCTGCGCCACCACGGTGTTCATCCCGTCCTTCCACAACTACCGGATCTGGTCCTTCCTGGGGCTCGGCATGACCACCTACACCGCGTGGTACCTCGCCATCGCCGCGCTCCTCAACGGCCAGGTGAGCCCCCCTCAGCCACCGCCAAGAGAGCGCCATCCCACCACACCCATCCGCACGCACACGCATTCCTATCCGTCTCTCTTGGGAGGGAAGCAGGCTTCTATCATCTACCAATGATTGACCGTCGCCGTCGTCCGTGCCGACGCTTGCATGGTGCAGGTCGAAGGCGTGGCGCACACCGGCCCGACCAAGCTCGTGCTCTACTTCACCGGCGCTACCAACATCCTCTACACCTTCGGCGGCCACGCCGTCACAGTGTAAGTCTCTTTTCTTCTTTCCCAAACGAACTCAAATTACTAAGTACGTCCTGTGTGTTTCTACTGCAGCTTTAGCAGAATGTTAGTTAACTAATATACTACTACTAATTTCGTTGTTTAGTTATTAAAATATACAGTACTCTGAATTGTTTGTGCTGTTAAGTTACTCCCCCTGAAGCAGAGGCAGAGCTGCAGCTTGCAGAGGTGAAGTGAGCTTTTCACCAGCTGCAGCTTTTGCCTGGCGCCGGGGAGGACATCTCCGGATCGGAAACCTGCCTGCCTCTGGCCTCGTTTCCATTCCAATGGTCCCCTCTCCCCTCCATGGCTCCATCCGCCCACCCCAGACCAGACCAGCAGCAGTACCACCACACTGCAACGGTGTAGTTAATCCTAACTACATGCATGATTGTAGCTTTGCAACTAGCTTAGCTTAGATTGCTCCACGACGTGCAGATCCCCATGAACAGTCAGGGCCACTTATACATATAGTATATACATTAAAAAAAAAAAGAACTTGTAGGCCGGCAGGCTGTGCTTGTGCGTGGTGGGAACCAGCTGCGGATTAGCCTGCACTGCAGGCATCCGGCGATGAAAGATGCAGTGATGCAGCGGCTAAAGCTCGGTGCGCTCTTGTGCATTTGTGTGTGTGGAGTGATGCATCCAAAAGGGGCCCTCTACCAGTACAAGATATAGCCTATGAGGGGCAGGGAGAAAAGAGATGCAGTGTTAGCCACTTTGCATTAGAATAGGCGGCTTCAGGATGATGATCCCTTTATTCCCATTAGTCGTTCCTTCACTGCCTGCCCGAGCTTCATCTATTCTATATTGCTGCCTGGATTATTGTCATCGATCGATGGCTGTGGCTGTGGCATGATTAGAGGCCATGCGAGGAATAATTAGCAGCAGCGGCGCTCTAGACCTCTAGTGCGGTGTTCAAACGCCCTGGTCTTCAGTGGGCGCCGTTGGGTCGTCGTCGGGAGATCTGGGAATTTTCTATCCCTAGCTACGGCATGTGGGTGGGTGCTCGGTTCACTGCTTGTTCTAGTGCAGAGAAATGGGGAAAAGAAATCAGGCTTCATTGAATTCAGCTAGCACGGAGTTCACATCATGCCCTGCAGGCGCAATTCATTCCATGTTGCCCTCATACAAGGGGCGAAATGATGATGATAAGCTTGCAACCATCCATGGATTGGGACATTTGGTATTTAGGGTTGTAGGCTAGACAGGGAAAGCCTTGCTTGGTGGAGCAGCGGCGAGAAATGCCCACTTTGAGTAATGCATCCTAAAAGAGAAGGTGATGACTGAATGTGAGTGTCTCTGTCCATCTTGACTCACAGTGCGGTTCACCCTCTTGCTGGATTCAAGCAATTGCTTCAGAGCTTATGCCAGTTAGGCTGTTGTTACTGCTCTGGATGGAGACTATGAGAGTGATGTGACAATTAGAGTAGTACTGTACTAGATTAACATGCATGGTCACGAGGTCTTCCTAAGCTGGTAGCTGGTAGCTGGAGCTGAGTGTTGGCAGCAGCAGATGATTAGTTTACTGGTAACGGCCTTATTTGGCCGCATTTGACGGGTACGCTCCATCATTTGACTGGAGGCTGGCGCGTGCATGTGTTGGCGAGAGCTTGCAAGATTCCTCCTGCCGCCGAGATCTTTGCAAGTATCCTGCCGCGCCGGTGCGTGACTGGGAGAAGCACTTGCCGCGCCCGGATTTCCTTTTGCCGTCGTCGCGTATCATTTCATCAACTACTAAAGTCTCGGCATCATTGACTCGCATGTGCAAGGCCGTTTTGTCCGTTAATTTCTTCATCTAGTATTTTGTTTTGTTTCTGTATGCATATATACACACACTGATGATGAACAACAACTTTGTTGGAACAAAAGAACAGTATTTATTTATTGAATGCAGGATTGCAGCAGGTAGCCGAAGTTATTTTTGTCTGGCGAATGAACGAAAACAAGCTAAAAATCCTACCTGTGTTTGTTTTATGGTTTGACAGGGAGATCATGCACGCGATGTGGAAGCCCGCCAAGTTCAAGTACATCTACCTGCTGGCGACGCTGTACGTGTTCACGCTGACGCTGCCGTCGGCGGCGGCCATGTACTGGGCGTTCGGCGACGAGCTGCTGAGCCACTCGAACGCCTTCTCGCTGCTGCCCAAGACCGGGTGGCGCGACGCGGCGGTGATCCTGATGCTGATCCACCAGTTCATCACCTTCGGGTTCGCGTGCACGCCGCTCTACTTCGTGTGGGAGAAGGTGATCGGGATGCACGACACCAAGAGCATCTTCAAGCGCGCGCTGGCGCGGCTACCCATCGTGGTGCCCATCTGGTTCCTCGCCATCATCTTCCCCTTCTTCGGCCCCATCAACTCCGCCGTCGGCGCGCTGCTCGTCAGCTTCACCGTCTACATCATCCCGGCGCTGGCGCACATCCTCACCTACCGCACGGCGTCCGCGCGCATGGTAAGCGACCTCCCCGAACCATTCATTCTCCTCCATCTCGCTTCTTTCATTGAATGACGCATCCATGCGTCCGTGATCGATCAAACGCATGGTTGGAGCCCGTATGTACGTGCTTGGCGTACCAGCAGGCAGCACAGAAATGGCTGTTTGATGGAAGCCAGGTGATCGAGATGATGTACCACCACCACCAACAATGGCGTCGTGTGGCTTGGCCGTGCGTCGCATTGCCGAGTACGAATAGGAGAGTAGTGATAGTGACCCGGTCCGTTCATGCATCCCGTATCTCCGTTGCCTTTTGCATACCGCCGGTCCCAGCAGCCGTGCACCTGTCACGACACGAACAGTGTCAGTATTTTGGAACACACGGCACACGGCACACACGCAGCACTGGCCACAGAATAGACAGTGGAGATCCGTGCACAGGTAGGCGGCCAGTTCATGCACAGAAGCACCGCCCCCGCCGCCTACATGGGCAAGGGCAAGGGCAAATCCCAATCATTGAATCTAGCCAACAGCCACATTAATTCGAAGCCGGCCCCGCCCCCGCGGCGCCCGACAACGATTTGGACGCTGGATCGGGGTGACCGGATCACCCCCACGTCACGGTCCGCGTCGCCGCCCTCGGCAAATTCCAGTGGCCATGTCAGTTCTGTTCCTTCCTTTCGTTGGGCACGGCGGCGATGGCTGCGCTCGCGTCCGCCGGCGTGGGTCAGTGGAAAGCAACCGTTGCCGTAGTATCTCTGACGTAGTGCCGATGCGGTGCTGATGCTCGGCCGGTGTCGTGCTGTCACGGAAGGCGCAGGGAAGGCCCTTCCTGGCCAGGCGCGACGGTGGTCGACGTCGCGGCACTGGCGCGCGGCTGGACGCACGCGGCCGCTCGCGCTCGCAGCGATAGGGAGATGCCGCGGCCGGGCGTGCGCGCCAGGCATCGTGTGGGGATGGCCGCTGGAGCGCGAGAGATGATGGCTCCTCTGTCTCCGTAGATCAGCAGTAGATGGGATGGCGATGGAGAGGAGATCTCGGTGTGCGCTGGAGGGTTCCTTTCCTCGCGTTACTTTTTCCGGCCAGCTTTATTTCCGAAAGGAAATCGAGCAGTGGCCATGAAAATGCCTCGAAAAAAAGGATAATACTAGGAACAACTCAAGGCAGATACTTATACTGTAGTACGTGTTGTATATTCTGCTGCCGTCATCATCATATATATCAGTTGATTCTGATGGTCTCGTTCTGACTAATGTTTTGTGTGTCCTCTGAAAATGAATGCAACAGAATGCGGCGGAGAAGCCACCGTTCTTCCTGCCGAGCTGGACGGGGATGTTCGTGCTCAACATGTTCATCGTGGTGTGGGTGCTGGTGGTCGGCTTCGGGCTCGGCGGCTGGGCCAGCATGGTCAACTTCATCAGGCAGATCGACACGTTCGGCCTCTTCGCCAAGTGCTACCAGTGCCCCAAGCCGCCCGTCCCGGCGGCCGCGCAGTCACCGGCGCCGTTGCCGCACCACTAGAGCGCCCGCGCAGTCACCGTGACGGCCGCGCCGCCGGCTAGCTGGAGGCACGGCAAGGAGCAACCCGACTCCCGCGGCCGGCGCGCCGCTTGCATTGCATGCAGCCAGTGTTAATTGCTAGGTTTTGGTCGCCTTGTAATATACAAGCCTCCTCTTCTCCTAGGGTAGTAGAACTCGATCGGCAGAGTCACGCGAGGCGGCTCGGCTCGTGCGTGTCCCGTCGTCGTCCCTGCATCCCACAAGAAGATCTTGCTCGCGCCGGGGGGCCGTGCCGCTGCCGCGTTGCTTTCTCACCCCGCCCCGTCCGGTCGGTCCGTCGCCATCGGTGTCGTTTTTTGTTTTTTTTTTTTTTTGTTTTCTTTTGTTTGGCTTGCCACCAGTATTAAGTGTGAGTGATGGGTCATGGCATATAAAGGCTCGCTAGAGTGACGATTCCATAATCCATATGATATGATGACATACATATCCTATAGGGTTTCATTAGTTATTATTTTTTGAAAAGCTTTCTTCTCTCTTGTTCCTCCCTTGATTCATGGAGTTCGGTTGGTCCATCCATGTTGTGTAGCGTGTGGGTAATTGTAATGGGCTGGACGATTCCTCATGCTAGCTAAAAGCAAAGCACAGTGGCCTTTGTTTATTGCCCCTCAGGCCCTCAGCTCGCTCGCTTTGGACCTTCCCTTCCTCTTGGGTTGGGGCTGTAAAATGTTGTGATCCTCAGCAAGCTGCGTGCGACGCGCCCTTCCCTTTGCTTGGGTCGTGCCGCTTTTGCCGATCGAGCGATTAAAGTTTCTCGGCGAGTTTTTGTTGAAAGTTAGGCCACAAAGCGATCGATCATCCAAGGGACGGAGAGGAGGAAAGCGAGCGACGAAGAAAGAGGTGATGAATGGTGGTGACGGATGCAGCTGCGGCCGCGGCCTGGGTCGGCGCGGACCATAATTACACGCACTTCTTGTGGCCTTTCTGGATCGTAAAAGGCCTTGGCTTTGCGCATAGTGACACCGTGTCAATGGTCACTCTCTGATTAGCAGCAGCAGCAGCAGGAGGAGGAGGCCTAATCTAATCATACCAGTACTCGTACAAGGCAGCCGGTGGGTAAGCCTCACTTTCGAGGATTGGACTCCACTGCCACCACTACTAGCGTGCTGTGTACAATACATCGTACTGCATTATTGGCTTCCGGGTCACAGCAGCATCTATACATAGCTATACATACGGACCTTGGTTACCAAGATTGCGCTTTAATTCGCCCATGTGACTGATTGCATTGCTGCTGGGAGGTGGAGAATGGGAGATGAGATGGATTCCCTCATCTTGGCTCGGGCATCAGCCTCACATGGAGCCGGCATGTGCCTCCTTGACCGGTTTCTCTCCAGATTTCCTTTTTGCTCCTTGCATCTCTGCATCTATCTGTGTTCTAACTTCCAAGTCCTCTCAGCACTTACCATCGGTGGCGGCACAGGCACAGAGGGGGCCGGCCATGTGCCGTCGATTACTTCACAGGTGGTTTAATCTAGCACCAAGTAGCCGTTGATGATGGTTCTTGTTTTGATTTGATTCCGAATTCGGAGGGTTTTCAGCACATGGTTTGGTTTAATAATCACTCCTCCGCTCGAACCTCACAGTTCACATGCAGCTCACACTTGCCGTTGAAAGGAATCCCATGATGAGTTAATGAGCTGTGTGCTTAGTGCTTGCCGTTTCCAACGGATTTTGCCGTTGCTGATGAAGCTAGAAAGATACAGCTGTGAGTGTAGCATGCCAGAAACACACTGTTTGCCTAATTTGCTGGAAACGAAGCAAGCTTCTCATTTCAGGTGAAGGGAGACGCTAGCTTTCTATCAAGGAGCTTATCCTAACTGTACGGAGCCCATCAAAACCACGCTAACGAATGTTAGCAAGCTTGATAAGCTTAAAGTGGTACACAAAAGCAAATTGTCACGTTGCTTTTTGCACAGAAGGGATGAAAGTGAGTCGAGATAGCAATATGACATCTTTACAGAAGGTTAGTGTGCTTTCGGCAAGTGTATCGCTGCGTAATGCAAAAGAGCTTGCAGTTTGATGGGCCTATCCGAAGCCGAAGACCTAGACATTAGTCCACATTTTATTGGATCGTCTCATTTTGGCCTGTGGAACTCGTTTCGGCCGTCTCAGCAGTAAACATACACGTTTATTGGCCATGGGCAGGGAGAGCTCGTTTCGGCCGTCTCCTGTTTGGATTTGGTACGTTTCCCAGGCTAAACTTGAGCTCCATATAGCCGTGGATGGTCTGGATAGTCTCATTTTTACAAGAAATGGTACTATCTTTAGAATCCTTTAGTAGTAAATCAGTTTTTTTAATTATATTTACAGAATAGAAACCACCTTTGAAATGAACACATGGACCAAATTTGTCTTTTTAATAATCGGAGGGTGTCTATTACCAGTTTTATAGTTCGGTTGAAAACCAGACTACCGTGTAGGTTTGAGGTTGAAAATTATACTTTACCCTAAATTGACCGGCTGAAGGCCCGAAATCGGACACTTTTAGATACATTAGTTCTCAGTTAGCGTTCTACAACTAGTAGAGAAAAGCCAACTCCTATAATAGCTACTAGCTACCCAAACGATGCATTGAGAGCCAAAAAATTATTTCTAACTAACCAAATCTTTTTTTAATATAGTATATTTATCTCTTACATCTGAAATCTTTTATTTTCGCAATTTAGACATGCATCCAATTTCACTCTGATTTTCATCCCAACAACTCGAGCATGTTTGGATGTACTCATATTTACCTCAATCCATATGTGTTAAAAGTGGATTATGATGGAACTTTTACTATTTTTCATCACAATTCACTCCAACATACATAGATTGAGATAGATACGAGTTCATCCAACCAAGACCTGAACAGGGAGTAGATATAGAGCTCCTCTCGACCGCAAAAACTTTGAAGATGATATTTGGCAACTTTTTATTTTTAAGGAGCTCTTATATTAAACTATTGCACACTTTTTTCCCCTTTTACTAAAATATTAAATTAGGGTGTCACTAACGCTAATTTTAGCGAATAAAACAAATAGCACTAATGGATCCGAACATACAGTAATCCTGCTAGCGATAGTAGCGAATCACGTCCAAAGTTAAAACAAACAGAAGTTAGCATCCAAGGTTAACAGTTAACAGACAGAAATTACGCTGAAAAACAACTAACCAAACAGCATCAAGTGACACCGAATGGTATCGATGAAGAGTGAACCAGCTGGAGGTACATGGCACCAGAGCACTTGAATGAAGAGAATAACACGAATCCTGGGCTGGTGGAGGCACAGAATAACCAAGCAAAGAATGCTTACTAAACCTCGATCAAAGCAGCAAGCAAATGCCGCGAATTGATCAGCTTAACCAAAACCTGGGAATCCCAGTCTCACGTTCAGCTGAAGCGCTGTTGTTAGGCAGCCTCTGTATTCTGCCAGAGAACTCATTAACCTAGGCAAAATGGGGAAAAACACATATATCAATAATGGTTTCACACCAGCAGATTTGACAAATAATTCCACTGAATAATCACTACTAATGATGTTTCGTGAAATCATGCAAACAAAATGGATAATAAGAATCCTGTGCATGAAATCATGAATACATTTAACATCATGCAAAGAAAAAGATGAAATAGATCAAGTTACTCTGGTTTTGATCAAAGGCAAGGATGATATATAGATCACGTTGCTATGGTTTTGATCAAAGGCAAGAATTTGGAAAAAGGCAGGATTCGACAGAACAGTGTATAAAAGTATCATGGCTAACATATACTATAGACACTTGAAAACTTAAGGTTAGCAAGAATGGCACAAGTATAAAATGGATAATAATACAACGGCATAACTGTGCAGAAAGCGAGAGGTGCCAAATTCCAGACTCATCAGGAAACACGCTACAAAATTTTAGCTCCATAATGTAACAAGCATTTGTTAAACAATTTGTTTTTACAAGACACCTCTGAGGTTTGAACATGCCAAACTGAAAGAAATAAAAATAAACAAAAAGTAATTATAAGCAGTTGGAGTGAATATTCTAACCTTCTCATCAATCCACATCAGGGAACGCAGTTGATTATCCAGTATTCGAACAGCAACATCAAATGGTGTCATACTATCAGCGGACTCGAGCTCACCACCCTGAATTAGACAAGGGAAGTAAGAGATTGCTCGTGACTGAATAGCAAGTCTATTAGTATATGACTGGGTTACCTGAGTAGCATTCATAGTCTGAATGATGGATTTTACTTGTTCTGTCATATGTTGCAGTTCATGCTCCACAACTTCTGCTTGTTCATACCTTAGCATTGCAAAAAACAAGTTTAGTTGGAGACAAAAAACAAACTATGAATGAATGAAAATAATATTGGCACTTTCTATCACAAAATTAACAGTGCAGGCTAATTTAAAGGAATAGGACAAGTTCTGTAAACTTTAGTGGTTGCTCCTGTCCCAAAATCTGGACAATTATTTGTCCAGATTCATACTTAAGGTGTCACGTGTTTTGGGATGGAGGCAGTACATAACACCAGTGCAAACACGTCATCAAGCAATTATTAACAGGTTGGCTGCTATTTATATACGTAATATTCAACTAAGTTCCCTCAAGAACAATAATATGGAGGTCATTTTGAGAAACCAAACTACACATTTTTTTTTTCATAAATGAGTTGAACTGTGTTTTTTTATACTACATTCCCTAGATTGGAGCAAAACTAAAAAAACTCAGACAGAATAAAGTAACTTTATTCAACTAACATAGTATCTCTTGCTGAAGCAGCCTCATCTTCCCGAAGTAACACTCGCTCATCCTGGAATATGCGTTCAGCTTCCTCCTCCATACTCTGTAGTGCCTTGTCTACCTGCAATTATAAAACAAGTTCTTTGCAAATTAGAAGCTGAAATCATTCAACCTCTCCATAATATATAGCTTTTGGCTAAGGAAGCACTGTCACATGGTCAATTAGTACTAGTTAGTACAGTGTGGCCATATGCAGTTCAATTGATAGATTAGAACAGCATTTTGATTCACCCTTAATGGGTCAAGGACTCAAGGTCAAACTGGATCAAAAAAAAAATAGTGATCAGACAGCCAATTAGCACTAGTTACAGACTGCAGAAACTGGATTTGCAAGACGTGGTTCAGTTTGTAGATTAAAACTGTATTCAGAATTGTGGGTCAAGGACTCACGGTCACGGCCAAAAGTCCAAAATGGGTCAAATATAAAAAATCAAGGCTAAACTGCATAACAATTGCAAAGGCACTGATTCAGATATTTTGAATAAAACACGATCACTAAGCAAGGCACACTGCTAGTGGTATTGCAGGCCTTGAATTCATCACAAAAAGCAATCTCTAGTTTAAAGCAAAAAATCAGTGTCATATACAAGGTTTGCAGCAAACCAAAAAAGAAAAAAGAGCTTCCACACAAGGATGCTCATAAATGTTAGAGTTATAAACTGAGTTAAAGGACTTTATTAACTCATTCAAAGTTGCACTATTAGCTTCAGCAGGGAGATGTCAAACAGCCAACTCATGTATAATAAATTATACTGGCCATGTAAGTTGTAGGCCTATCAAATAGCCAGCATCGCATTAATGGATTTCTTTTTAATTGTATGCACAATTCAAATTTCCGTCCTGATGTCTGGTTTAAGTTCACCATAAGTCAAACAATAACAAGTATCGTATTACTGTTAATTAGTATTAAGTACATATGCCAAGAAACCTTGCATTTGGAAGTTTTGTTCAAGACTGCTAAATTAGTACATATGCCAAGGGAGCCAGCAATTGGAAGCCGAAGCTCATTCCGTTCACACCATTGAATAGCAGTGAAGTAAAGCTGAACTTCTCATTGACAAATGATTGACCAACCATGATTAAGTCAACAAAAGAAAAATGAATAAGTCAAACTATTTATGTGCAGATAACAATGTGGGCGGGTGCATACTTGAAAGAGACAAGATCTTTGGCATAGTGTATGAATACTGAATTGGTATGAAAAATAAACAAAGAAACAAGACCATATAACAAAGGATAAAGCTACAGTAAATTAGAGCAAAGGAAACATAAAAGCTTAGCAGAAATACAAACCTCTCGCTGATGAGTTTCTATCAACTCAAGTTGACGCTCCAAGCCTGTTTGTGTTTCAACAACTTTAGCCACCTCAGCCTGCAAAAAAAATATGTACGTACTAAGTACAAAAGATCATCACAACATGCAGAAGGTAAAAAGTAAAAAACTAATCTGAATCAAATGATTTCACTGAGATAATTAGAATTCCTTGAGAAACCATCGATTTTCCTGTTGTTATCTTTTCCTTAAGTAACATAGTGTGAATACCTGATGAGCTTTTCAGACCTTCAGTGTTCAGATTAATCACTTGTTAACAAATCGATGACCTAACTTCAGTGAATGGAAATAACATATCTTCATCCACTTTCAAACTCCATATCCCGCATTTTTTATCCCATCAAAATCGATGATCCAAACTATGATTGTATAAGCTAATAAATGATGTTATCAAGGAAAAAAATCAAATTGTAATAAGAATGGTGAATTTTAAATGCATTTTGTTGTGCCAATTCTGTATTACTATTGCAAAACTAAGTCACACCGGCAAATCTTAGCCCAGTCAAATCTATACGAGGAGATCTAACGCTCTTCTCTTCACATCAATCTTACAAGTTACAACAATACACAAACAATCCAGAACAGGGAAAACTGCAATTCAGGTTTTTACATTACCAATATTTGTGGAATTTGATTGGCCTAAGCCTTCTTGGCCCGCTATCATCTACTCGTCACAAAGCATACACTATCATTTATTTTAAACATTATTTCACAAAATGGTACTCAGTAACAATCCAGAATAAGCACAAGCATATAGCATGCTAATCTCCTAACTGCAAGAGCTCGAATTTGAAAATTGACAGATAGTTTGAAAACCCTGTAACAATACAATGTGGCATGCTGCTAAAAAAAGTGATAATAGATGAAAACACAAACCTCAAGCCTAATAAGAACATTTCTGTTTTGCAGAATTCTCTTATCCCATTCAGCTATTGCAGTGGCATGTTTCCTGAATTTTGAAGTGCGGTCTTGAAGCTCATTGTTCCAGTCCCTAATAATCTAAAACAGAGACAATTGTGTGAGGTATATCTCAAAAGCGAAATAGTATCAAACTGGTTAGTTACATAAATGAAGTATTCAGGAAGCACATTCTCTAACCCCCAGCACATTGTCAATAGACAAAAGTAATTGCCTAAGTGACAATCAGCTAGCTCCAATTTAAACAGTTAAGTGCAGTACCTCCTCAACGCTTTTGCCAACAATCTCTGATGGTAGCTTAGGTGCTTGGGACGCTGCTGGAGTGATAGCTGTAGTAGTAGTTGGACTGCACAACGAAAATGAAAAATATCAGTTCAGGAATCAAGAATTAGTAGTAGAAATAGACCAGGGGAACTTGTACAACCCCGTGCTGCTAGCTTGAACAGCTGAGGAAGTTGCCTGAGTTGTGGTGCTGGTGGCTGATGTGCTAGCAGCAGTAGTAGAAACACCTATAGTACAAGAAAAACATACAAGCATAATGGTTAGTATAGTGCAGGTACAATAATGATGTTGGGACCTGAAATAAACAATGTAGATTCATTTCAGATGTTATTGTGCTCTACAAACTGGATGTTGTAACTTTATGTGTGTGATGCTGTAACAATGATGATATCACGACCAGAAGCATAATAATTGGTTCAAACCAGATACGTAAGTATGGTTAACAACACTACTGAACCTCAGTGAATCGACAATCAATTGCAGAAGATGAATAACCATTTAAGCTCACCAAATGCCAGTGTGGAAGACGAGGTAGAAGCTGGTGTAGTTGTTTGAAGACTAAAACTTGGAAATCCCGTTGTTAGAGTCAAAGGAGCTGTGGTTGTCATGCCTGCAGATGTAGATGCACTTGTGACAGTGGTGGTAGTGGCAGTAGCTGCCGCTGCTGATGACGATGATGGTACGGCAAAACTGAAACCACTAGTAGAGGCAGCTGGGAACAATGACCCCGGTGTTGCAGAAGCAGAAGCTGCAGCAGCTGATGGCACAGTGGAGGCACCAGTTGCAGACACAGAAGCTAAAGTTGGTGTAGAAGCTGCCGAAGATGAGCTAAAGGAGAAGCCAGGCGTAGTGGCAGACGAGCTACCTGTTGCACTGGTATTAGAGAACAATGAGGGGGCAGGTGCAGCCTGCGAAGTGGACAAGGAGAAGCCAGTGGAGGGCGAGGACGCCGGTGTGGTTAGTGTGGTGGCGGGTGTGGTCTTAGCGAACGAGAAGGCAGGGCTCGAGGAAGCAGAGGAGAACAGGGAAGGAGCCGTGTTCGCTGTGGTCGCGCTTCCTGTCGACGGTGCAAAGCCAAACGATGGGGCAGAAGCGGTTGTTGCTGGCGAGGAAGAGAACCCAAAGGATGGCGTGGTGGTCGCAGCAGGCGCTGGAGAAGAGGCGGTGGTGGTGCTGAATAGGGGCGCAGAGGTGGTGGATCCGAACAGCGACGAGCCAGTGGCGCCGCCAAACCCTAATGCCGGCGCTGATGTCGGGGTGGAGGCAGAGCTTGACGCGGCCGCCCCCGAGTTGAACGAGAAGCCAAATGATGGTGCCGAGGCGGCGGCCGTGGTAGTGGTGGAACCGGACGCCGATGAGCCAAAGCTAAATCCAGTGGCGGCTCCAGAGAAGAGGCTTGGGGTGGACGCAGCAGAAGAGGCAGCGCCGAACAGACTACCTGTCGCCGCCGCGGAGGAGGTGGCCCCGAATGGGCTCGGGGTGGTCGCCGCGGAGGAAGTCCCACCAAATAGGCCCGGGGTGGTCGCCGGGGAGGCGGTACCACCGAACAGGCCCGAGGAGGACGCCGCAGAGCTGGTGGCGGCCGCACCAAAGAGGCCGGGGCTGCTTGCGGCAGCGGAGGCGACGCCGAAGAGGCCAGGGCTGCTTGCGGGGGCGGAGGTAGCAGCGCCGAATAAGCTAGGCGCTGTTCCGGCGGAGGATGCGGGCGCTGCGCCGAAGATGGATGGCGTGGACGCGGCCGATGAGGCGGCCGCCGTGGACTGACCGAACGAGAAGGCGGTGGATCCGAAGCCGAAAGGGGGGAGGAGGCGGGCGCGGCGGCGGACGAGGCCCCGAACAGGGAGGACCCGAAAGTGGGGGCAGAGGAAGCGGCGGCGGAGGATGAGGAGAAGAGGGAGGAGCCGAAGGAGGGAGCGGGGGAGGAGGCAGCCGCCGGCTGGGAGAAGGAGAAGGCGGATGGGGTGGAGGAGAAAGAGAAGGGGGAGGAGGCCGTGGAGCCCGCGGCCGCGGAGCCGCCGAAACCGAAGGAGGTCGCCATGGCTGGGGCGGGGATGCCCGATTTGGGCGAGATTTTAGCGTGGTTTTGCCGCTGCGGCTCCACGGGCGAGCGGCTTGCGGGGCTTGAGTCGTGTTTGCAGAGACAGGGGGAGGGGGCAGGCCCGCAGGGCGGCTTTAGCCTTCTTTGGTTGCCTTTTGTGGCGCCTATTGAAATCCTTTGGACTAGTATAGGGAAGAGTTGTGGCATCGTGCTTATGTAATGTTACTATAATTTTAGCAACTACAGTAGTATATTGTGGCATTATGCTCATGTAAATGTTACGGTAATTCAAGTTTGAACGTGTATGGTACTGTTTGAAAGAGACATTCTAAATACGATATTTGAAACTCTTTTTTAGCCAATCGTCACTTGTACATGAGTCTTCATGAAGCATGGACACTTAGAACATAATTTAAATTTTGATGTGAAATGGAAACAATCTTGTCTATACCATAAATCATAATAACTATGTTCATTACGATTGTCTATTCTAACAGGCTTATATATGATACACTTCCTACATCTCAATTTATAAGACGTTTAATTTTTTTTATGCTAAGTTTAATTACTCGTCTTATTCAAAAAAATTACCAAATATTATTTCTTTTGTTTTGGCTTGCTTTATTATAAAAAGTTCTTCAAGAATGACTTAAATATTTCTATTGTTTACAAATTTTTTTAAATAAGATGGGTGGTCAAACTTGAGATAAAAAAGTCAAATATCTTATAAGTTATGATGGAGAAAGTACTTAACATGGTAGAGCATCTCCAAGAGAGTGTCAAAATTCACTTGGTAAATCTTGTGATTTGGCAATTCTTTAAAATATATAGCAAGTGAAAAAAGAGTTCCTCTCCAATAGTTTGACATAATTCACTTGCCAAACACCAATAAAACTTACATCAAGAACCCTAAGATAGAAACAAAATTATGTTTATATCCTTCCACCTCTTGAAAACTTACATCAGGAACCCCGAAGCGTAAAACAAAATTATTTTTTCACCCTTCCACCTCTTCTAAAAGCTCGATGGCAAATCGCGTCCGCACGCGGATACCTCTTCTAAAAGCTCGATGGCAAATCGCGTCCGCATGCGGGAAGAAAGAATAGCAACTTGGGATAAATAAGGAGTTGATTTGAGGAGTTGTTGGAGAGAGTTTTTTGTGATTTTGCCAAAAAAAAATAAGGATAGCAAGTTGAAATACCAAGTTGTTGGAGATTCCAGAATTACCTAGAGTTTTCATCGTAAGCCAGTACTAGATCGAAAGATCCCTTCAAAGCCTTTGGCCATCCCATGAAATAAAAATATTTCCTATGCAATGTATAACATTTATATAACTAATAAATAAAAGGCACATGTAGCCACCGAAGAAGGGACAATGAAGAATAATTGCAATCGCATAAAAATTAATATAAAAATATCAAACCAATGAAATAAATGGAAAATATTATCTTTTTGTGGGGTTAACCTGTTTTATATAAGATACTTCTTGTGT
>JADLZL010005302.1:0-56362 GCA_015844335.1 Chrysopogon serrulatus
CTAGTTTAAGTAGTGTCAAACTTCTCATGCCATTGTTTAGGTGCTTGTTTCAAGGCTTACAAAGATTTTAGTAACTTACACACTTTCTGCTCTTCACATTTTACTAGAAATCCATCAGGCTGATCCATATAAATCTTCTTATCCAAATCTCCATTAAGAAAAGCTGTCTTCACATCTATTTGATGAACGAGAAAACCATACGAGGCAGCAAGGGAAAGTAGCACTCGAATAGTGGTCATTCTAGCAACAGGTGAATAAGTATCAAAGAAATTCTTGCCTTCCTTCTGGGTGTAACCCTTAGCCACAAGCCGAGCCTTGTACTTGTCAATAGTACCATTAGGTCTTAGCTTCTTCTTGAACACCCACTTACACCCCTACTGGTTTATAACCAAATGGCAGCTCGGTTAACTCTCAAGTTCCATTAAAAAGAGTTGAGTCTATCTCACTACGAACGACTTCTTTCCAATCATGCATCTAGAGATGCATATGCCTCTAAAATAGAGGTGGGAGTATCATCCACAAGGTACACAATGAAATCGTCACCAAAAGATTTTACAATACTTTGTCTCTTGCTCCTCACAGGAACTTCATTGTCATCCTCCTCAAGGATTTCGTTAAGTGGTTGTTCAAATGACTCAACAGAAGCCTCAATAGGTATAGTAACATCAGGAGCTAATTTAGAGGAAAATTTAGCATTGCTACGTATATCTTTCATAGGAAATATATTCTCAAAAAATATAGCATCACGAGATTCAAAAAGTATATCCACATGCATATCAGGAACTTCAGATTTTACTACTAAGAATCTATAGGTAATGCTATGGTGAGCATATCCTAGAAAGACACAATCCACAGTCTTCGGTCCAAGCTTACACTTCTTAGAAATTAGAATATTGACTTTCGCCAAACATCTCCACGTGCGCAATTATGAAAGTGATGGTTTTCTTCCAATCCAATTCTCATATATAGTTGTCTCTTTATTTCTATTTGGAATTCTATTCAGGACATGACTCGCAGTCAATAAAGCTTTCCCCCACCATGTCTTAGATAGACCAGCAGTGTCTAACAAGGCATTCATCAAGTCAGTCAGCGTGCGGTTTTTTCTCTCAGCAGTCCCGTTTGATTCGGGTGAATAAAGAGCCCTCCTCTCATGAATAATACTATATTCCACACAAAATTCATCAAATAATATAGGAAAATACTCACCACCACGATCTGACCTTAGATGTTTAATCTTTCTTTCTAGTTGATTTTCAACTTCAGCCTTATAGATTTTAAAGTAATCTAGCGTTTCATCTTTAGTTTTAAGCAAATAAACATAGCGGTATCTAGTTACATCATCTATCAAAGTCATGAAATATCTCTTGCCACCTTTTGTCAACACACCATTCATCTCACATAGATTAGAATGTATGAGTTCTAGAGGTGCCAAGTTTCTCTCTTCGCTGTCTTGTGAGGCTTTCGAGGTTGCTTAGATTGCACACAACTATGGCACTTAGAACCTTTGGCAATAGTGAAATCTAAAATTAAACTTAGGCTAGACAAACGTGACATCAATCCAAAGTTCATGACATAAGCGAGAATGCCAAACACTTGAACTATCATTAATTGCGCCATAAATATGATTCACTGACTTATTACAAAAATCTACTAAAGATAGGCGAAACAAGCCTCCGCTATCATAGCCTTTACCAATAAATTGTCCATGCTTAGACATCACTACTTTATTGGACTCCAACACTACCTTAAACCCCTCTCTTAAAAGAAGGGAAACGCTAACAAGGTTCTTGCGAATAGTAGGGACATCTTTGCATGTTCTTCACCGCACGATCTTCCCCTGAAGTAAACTTTAGATCTACCATGCCAACACCACGAATAGAAACATGTGACCCATTCCCGTCAAGACAGAGGAACCTTGGAGCCCCTGGTAAGAAGAAAAGAAAGAGATATCATCACACACATGAATATTAGCACCTGTATCAATCCACCAACTTGGAGATTAAAACACTGATAGTACAGTAGGAAAATTACCATACCCGTCATCAGTATTGCTAGTAGTCACGAGGTTGACCTTCTTTTTCTCTTTCTTGTCCGCTCGCTCCGGACAATCTTTAGCAAAGTGACCAAGCTCTCCACATGTGAAGCAAGGTACTTCTTAAAGGCAGTATTTTGTTTGGCATTGAAAGTAGACTGCTTGAACTTTCTCTTGTTCTTGCCATAGTTTTTCTGAACGAAGTGGGCTCTAGCTTTTTCCTCGTTCTCCGTCTATATGTTATCTTTAGCCCGAGATTTCTCCTCAACATCAAGAGATGCTATTAGGTTTTCAACTGATATTTTTTGTCTCTTATGTTTGAGACTTGTGGCGAAATTCCTCCATAAAGAAGGCAATTTACCGATAATGCACCCAGCCATAAACTCATCAGGTATGACACATTTAAGGAGTTCAAATTTCTTAGCCAGATATTTGTATCTCATGAGCTTGCTCGACATCGATTTGTTAGCAACCATCTTATAGTCATGAAAGCTCTCCATGGTATACAACTCTTTGCACGCATCTGAAGCACCATAGGTAGCATTCGGATGATCCCATAGTCTTTGCATCCGTCATGTGCATAGTCGAATCAAACAGATAATCGACAAAGACATTATGCCCAACTCCCACACTCCCACAAAGAGATCATTGGCTTTCTCGGAATTTTCTCTGTTCTTCATCGAGAGATGTTACCCTTAGGCAAGCCATCGTTCACCTGAAAGCTTCCATGGCCATAAGCCAATTAGTGGCCTTTCTGGACCACCTCTTAAAATACGCATTTAAAACTTTTTTCGGCCTCGTAGCGTCGTAACGTAGCCATAGATAATACTTTTGGAAGCAACCTATAATAAGGTTTTTGGATTGTTGAAAAATTAGACAATTTCTAGATTAAAATCAAGATTAAGACCAGAATATAAATCATTATATATAGATGAACTAGATTAATCATGTTTAATATACTATCATAGCAAATTAACTTACTCCATAGCATAAACATGATATACATGGATTGCATAGCAGATAGATTTAGTGTGAATGAAAAGATCTAATCATGAGGATTATACCTACCGATTGTAGGCGTAGGCTGGTGGTGGTGATGGGCGATATCCTCAAAATTGACGTTGAAGTCGTTGCCGAAGTCATCGCTGAAGTCATCCAGTTGAGATCATCGAGCGTCGGGTCGAGGTCATCAATGAGTGGTGGAGGAAGTTCTCGAAGTTGTTGACACGAAACGTGATTCCCGTGCCTCACACACGGCAAGCCCGAAAAGCGTGGCTTCAATCGGACACCCGCACGGTTTGGAGATCCGGAAGCGTGCCGGTCGGTTTGACTGAAAACCGACAAGGGACAAAAGATTGTTAAATATAAAATCGGGCGTGCGGATGAGACCAGGCAGTTCCGTATATACGGACCCCGAAGCCACTTACGGCGACATACGGCTATAGAAGGCATGCGCCAATTATGCATGTGATTCATTTGGCTAATATGAAGACAAAATACGTAAAGCATTGATTGCCGAATACGCATGCATGAGAAGACATGTTTGAACAAGTGAAAATTAACTACAAGTTGAAGCATAACCAAGCTCGGCAATTCAGGTAGGCTCGGGGTCCATGAAGAAGGAACTAACAAACTATCACGAGTAAATCCATCAAGAACTTGCATCCGCCGCACGACACTCAATCCTATCAAGATCTAAACGTTTCTAACGTGCAAGAACCCGCAACATGTAACAATCTAGATTGATCTAATTCGGCCACTTGAGCATATGGTCTATTTATCATGACAATAAAAGAATAAGAATGTTAAAGAGCGAATAGATCTATAAAAGTGTAGAGCCGAAACTAATCAATCTAGATCGGGCAAAAAAGTGTTACAAATAATTAAAAGCACTAGACACATGCAACACGTGGTAACTTAATGAATCTACTAGATCTTGCCAAATCTAATAGAGCCGATAACTAATCCTTGCTTCGCTAAGCTATCAAGCGGGCGCTTTGCCGCCACGGCCATCTAGTCGAGATAAACAAAGCATAAACAAAGACTCGATAACTATCTTGCCTCGCTAAGCTATCAAGCGGGCCTTTGCCGCCGCGGCCATCTAGTCGAGATAAACGAGCATAAGCAAAGACTTCACGATCATCAAGCGGGCGCTGCCGCCACGGCCATCCGGTCGAGATGAACAAGACTACTTGCATCAACATCTAAATCCACCGCATGATACTAGACATGATAGCAAGGTTGCGGAACTTACGGAGGTCGGCGGATTGATGACTCCTCTCGAAGAACTTCGGCGACACGACAAAAGGGACTCGAAACTTGGCACGGGGCGGTTGTATTGATTTGATTGTGTATATATTTTACAATGGTCGAGGTTTTATATTTATACCCTAGACAAACATAAGTCCTAAGCAGATACGATTGCAAAGATATTTAGGCAAGCACAAAGCCGTCATCTTTATTCTTCTCGGAATTATCACGTTTCTTTCCTTTAAAGTCAGTCACCTTGCTTCCCGAATAGAGCTATTGTGTTTGAAGATAACCGCCGCAGCGTGACCGCTTGCGAACGACCCGAGCCCGGTCGTATATACGCTTGCCGAATAGCTCAAAGTTAGCCGAGCCGCACACCCATTTGCGAGCGTGTTGAATTCCTGCTTTCTCATACACCTTGTCGAATCGGCCCATTTTGTCATTGACCTTTACCAAAATCCGGTGTTAACACATGCCCCTCAATTTCGGGATAAAAGTGATTTTGTTCGAAATTGACCACAAACTCCTTTTTCATTTAGGTCAACCTTTGTTCAAATCGCGGCCGCTACTCAAAATCCAACTTTTCCGTCCTAGATTCAAGCTCAATTCTAGCCTTCAATGGCGACCAGGATGGAGTTCAGAGGTAATCCCCAATTCTTTTCATGTATTCGGCAATCTTCTCGTTGCTTTTTTCACTTTTTGATTCTTCTCGGCTGTATCACCTTTTGAATCACCTTTTGAAGGAGTACAAGGATACGATTCGATCCCCTATCTTTGCGAACCACGATTCGGACTTCTTGGGTCCGATGGGAGATCCCAATCAATTGAGTTTGTGGAGAAGGAGACCTCGAGGATCCCTTTCAAATCGGAGTTGCTCCCCGAACCGATGGCCAAACACTTTCAAAACTGGCCTTTCCCTCCGATTTACGGATGGCGGAAGTGGTACGAGAGAATGTTGAACAAGAGCAGTAGTCCTTTGGGATTCTCGGGACATTCGGCATTGCTTAGAATTATCTCATCGGCAACACCGGGAATGACTCTCTTTTGATAGCGACTTCCCATACGGTGCGATGCTACCAATTCTTTCATCTTCGGCCATGGCCCGATGTCTTTCACTTTGGCCGATATCTTCATGATGGCAGGCCTCAATGTAACGGCACCCGGTATACCCCTCAAGTACAAGAACAACGGCAACGGAAGGCGGTCAAATCGGGGAAGCGGGTGGACCAAATACATCTTGACTTACATGTCCACGGGATCTATTGACAACAAAGGAATACAAAGCTTTCTGAACATGTGGCTCTGCGAGGTTTGTTTTTACGTGGCAAAATCAATGAGCCAACTCTCAACCACATGGTAATGGCCGAGGAGGCGGGCTGCGGGAATTTTAATTCCTCTAGGCAAATATCTCACGGGAGCCGTCTGTCTATCACATGATGCATCGGATCATTGTTCGGAATCGCCAAACTGGGAAATTCATTGTGTAAAAGCGGTCCACGGTGGTTTGTGCGAGATGTGGCTACAATTGTACATGCACCGGATAGTCTCGTGGACCTTAACACCTTGGGTTTTCCTTACGTCAATGATGATGAGGGCGGCCAAGTGAAAAGAAAGCATGTCAAACTTATGGAGAAGCGGCATTTGCCATTACCATTGACATAGACCTCGGCCATCTTTTCAAGTTGTTCTTCAAAGGCTTCAATCATGTGATATGGCTTCCTTATAGAGAAAGTGACACTCGACCTTGCCTTGCAAATTCAGTTATGAATCTGGCTGCTTTCGGACATGGTTGCTACAAAAATCTTCAATTCTTTCATTAAACCCTATGTTTTTTGCAGAGTTTCATCATGGGAGGTTCTTTGAATCCCTCTTATGAATTTTATAATCCAAACATGTCGGCCAGACGGTTAGGGGCGTGGGAAGCTGCCCCCAAGATTGTTCTTCTCCACCATTATAAGGCCCGGGGAGAGGGTAGGAGATGAGATAGAAGCCAAAAAGTCTTTGAGCTTGGATGGGACCCGCGGAATTCATGCCTTTACCTCTAGGACTGATAGATCTTTGCTCATCCCCCTGTTCTCCTCTTGGTGGCAAGAGTGGCGTTCCCATATTTTTAACATGCCGGTGCACCCTCTATGTCGGGATTTGCATGCTCAATTTGATTCCGACGGTGAGGTAACTTTCTTCATACTCACAATTACCTCTTTTTCGGACTTTGTTCTTAATTTGGGTATTGTATTGTCTTTGCGGGATCACGAGCCTACCCCTTCTTCTCAAGTAGTCCAATATTACCAAAATTTGGACCCATCACGCCTTAGGTTTTGACGCTCCATCCTTGGCAACCTTCATGAAAATACCGGCGGCTCACGGGCACGGCTCCCTCAAGAAGGGAAGGCAAGAGGAAAGCTATTCTTGGATCAAGTAGAGATGTTAATGTGCCCGGGAGAACAAGATCCAAGAAGGCTAAACTCTCTCCCAAAGTATACTCCAGGTCAGTTTTGTTTTGAACCATGATGGAGCTTATTTATCCATTATCTTTCCTCTTTTTACAGCCCACAGGTCGGGGCCCTCAAGATCAGCCAATGTGCCTAGAATTCTTGAAACATCTTCTCGGGCACCTGAAAATGTAGAAACCCAAGAAGAAGGCGTAGAAGTTCAAGAAACCACTGGCCACATAGGTACTACTTTCTTAGCCGATTGCCCCCTTTCTTTGCATCGGATGAACTAATTTTGCTACGAGAAGAGATCATTCCTTGGATAAAATGGCGAGAGGAATCTCCTCCTCATGCTTACGTTGATAGTGCAGAAATTCAGGGGAGCTATTGGTCACATTGGTAATAACTCTTCATGCACCCTCTTCTTTTTCTTTTGTCAACTTTACTCATTGCATCCATTAATCATTCTCGGATGATTTTTTGGATGGGATGACGAAGAATCATCTTCCCATCAAGCTTCAAGCTCATCATCCTCGGGCATCAAGCGATCCCTCAATCAAGTCGGGATAGGAATCGGCTGAAGAGGGTTACGCACAAAAGGTAACCCTTTATTTCATTGACCTCCCAAATAACTCTCGATCAATCGGCTAATGGTTTTCCTTTCTCAAAGGATGATGCCAAGCCGATTGTCGGCCTACTCTTTCACAATTGAAGAGTACATCAATGAAGGTGATGAAGAAGCCACATCCAGCGGCGGTTGTCGGTGAGAGAACCGAGGCTCGCTGAAAAGAAATTGCTCTTACTGTTAACCAAGGATACCAACACTGCGGTTCGGGATGCGACCCGGATAAAGGGACCTCTTTGAGCTTATTGATCAAGAAATTCCTCAAGCTCTCGGGGCTCCTTTAGAATCTGCAACTCATCTTGATGACCATGTTGGTAAGGTTAGGAGAGCAAACAAAAAAATATAGCCTCAAAGCCGCTCGCAAGATGACAACGATGAAGAAGCAACAAGTCAAGGAGTTGCATTCCCAGATTCAGGCTGCTAAACAAACTTTGGCAATTCGGAGCCTGAAGCTGGCGACTATGGAGGAAGAGAAGGCCGGGATTGGGCTTCGATTAATTCATTTGAATGCCAACATCCGGTCCCACAAAGATAAGATTGCTAATCTACCAAACTCCATAGATGCGGCCCGGGATGAAGATAGCTTACGTCATCAAGGAGAATCGGCGAGATCAAGACTTCGGCTTACCAAAATCGAGCTCAGGGATGATGACAACAAAGTCTTTGGAAGAAGTTAGCGAATCGGGAATGATGCCATAGATGCCATTAAGTTGTTCCTAGGCAAGCTGAAACAACGGCCTGTAATGCATTTATATCTTGTATCTCTTTTAACACTTGCATTCCCTGTGATGACTTCGGTTTCTTTCATTTCAATCGATCGGTGACAAAAACCGAATGCCCTTAGGCTTCCGAATAAATAGACGGCCATCATGCGGACTTCCGATTAGGGGACTAGCCGATTCCTACGAACCGTTGTTTTTGATTTAAGCGAGCTTTGGCCCGGTCCGTAGCGGCCCAAAAGAGGAGTAAACCCTACTTCATCGTTTGGTATACCCGAGTCGTGCGCCACGAACTCCATTTTGGCCTATAAATAAAGCCCTCTTCCGGCTTCCACCACCATCGCCGGTTAGTATTCATCATCATCCTCTCACCTTCTCGCCGAAACCACTAGGAAGAAAACCCCACCTCCACATCACCAATGTCGGCGCCGGTGACCATGGGAAGCGCCTGGCGAGAGGGAGGCGAGAAGGGAGCGCGGCGGCGGCGCCGGCAGCGCCATGGGTAAGATAATCTGCCGTCTCTGCGTGTTCTTGTTCTTTGTTCATCTTCTAACCTTTCGGTCCTTCGTCTTTCTCGGGCCGCGAGTCATCACGGGGCAATACCATCTGCTGCCCCCAATGGTGGTGACCCAAGGGCACCTCCGACCAGCCGGTGTCGGTTCTTGGGTTCCTCGAGCTCCTCAAGCTCTTCCGACTCCGGCAACTCCTACAACCCCTAACCCTTGGGGTCAAGCGAGCCGGAGGAAGAGGAGCCTCATGCGTTCACGAGGGAGGCGCTCTGTTTCCGCAAGGAGAGGGGACGAAGCCCGGAACGAGCTTGGCGAGGTCTCCAAGCAATTCGGCATTGCACAAGCCGAATGGGAAGACCCGGCGCAAAGCGATTTTTTGCGATGCCATCACCGGTTCGTTAGTCATTGATTTCAATCGTTCATCATCTCCCTTTGTACTAATCAACCTTTCATCTTTTCGGCACTCTCTGCGGGGAGAACGATCGGTTGAAGGCGGCGGCAACCCAGGCGGCCGACAAGGTGAATGCCCGGGGAGAGACCCCCGAGGCACGCTGGATGCCATTGATGGCCGTGTTGATCAGGCCATCATCCAAGCGTTCACCTTGGCGTCTCCCTTGGCTTTGGCGGCGATGTCCTCCCGCACCAATGAGGATTACTCTTTTCAAGCCGTTGGTTTTGCGGGGAGGTCATCCTCACGAGGTGGAGGACATCGAGGGAGCATTTGGAACTCTATGGAAACCATGCTACCGCCCTTGCCGAATCCACCAATCCCCAATCTGTTCTCAATAAGTTGTTCGGGAGTAGTTTGTAATTAGGGACTGTTTTGTGAATATTGAAATCATCTTCGAAAATGTGTCCATTTGATCTTGTGTTGATTGTCGGATAGATATCTTGATATTCTTTCGAATCGAAGCGACTCGAATGATTTCGAATGCGGTGATATCACTTTAGTCGATTGGATCTTAGTCTGCGCCACAAAGCGATTTGACGCACCACTAAGCGGTATCATCCGGGATCTCCATCTTTTTCTTTTCGATAAACCAACCGGTCGAGAATCTTTGAAGTCAATTTCGAGCCATAAGATCTAAACATAGATATTTTTTGTACTAGAGGCGATATGAACCATATCGGCTATTTGGTTTCACAATTTTGTGCTAAAGGCGATGTTTCCTCCATCAATTTGTTTGTTTTTAAATTTTTTTCTATGAACCAACCTCAACACTAGGGTAGTATTTTTTTTAAGATATCTTCCATTGATAGCTACGGCGAATTCTTCTCCAAACAAAGTCTTCAAAATATATGCATTGCCGGGCACACATCTCTCTACCCGAAAGGGTCCTTCCCAATTCGGAGACCATTTGCCGAATGCTCGTCTTTTGATCCAATCGGCGGTATAGTCTTCCAAACCGGATCACCTTACGTGAATTGCTTTATCTTGACCCTCTTATTGTAGTATTTGGCAATACGTACTTTGTTTTTCTCAATATTTTCAGTGCCTTGAGGCGAATCGGATGCAAATCCTCCGGTTCATCTATCATCAAATTTGTATAATCTCCTTTTTTCCAAATCCTTTTTGTAACATAACTTCGTCTTGAACCCGTTTGCAACTCCCAAGGTAACACGGCATGATGCCCATAAACTAACTCATAGGGAGATGTTTGAGTTGACCCGTGACAAGCCATTCGGTAAGCCCACAATGCTTCATTAAGAACCAAATGCCATCTTTTTGGCTTCTCATCAATCTTCTTTTGAATGATCTTAATCATAATCTTATTTGATGCTTACGCTTGACCATTGGCTTGTGCATAATAAGGAGAAGAATTATACAACTTAATTCCCATGTCTTGACAAAGTCACAAAACTCCGAAGAAGTAAAGCGAGTCCCTTGATCGGTCGTTATAGTTTGAGGAATTCCAAACCTATAAATTATATGCTCTTTAACGAAACCGATCATATTTTTCGACGTGACTTTCTTCAACGGAATAGCTTCGACCCACTTGGTAAAATAATCCGTGGCCAAGAGCACAAACTTATGTCCTTTGCTAGAAGGAGGATGAATTTGACCAATTAAATCTATGCCCCATCCTCTGAATGGCCAAGGTTTGATTATTGGGTTCATAGCGATCTTTGGAGCCTTTTGAATATTGCCGAACTTTTGACAATCGTGACATCCCTTATAGTATTCAAAGCAATCCTCCGGCATGGTTGGCCAAAAATAACCGGTTCTCGAATTATCCACTTCATTCGGTAAGGCGACTGATGCGCACCGCATAATCCTTCATGCACCTCATACATCACCTTTCTAGCCTCTTCTTGACTCAAACATTTAAGCAATACTCCATCTATAGACTTGTAGTATAAGTGATCATCAAGAAGTACGAATTTGAGGGCTTTATACGAGCTTTCGGGAAACTCTCTATGATGGATTTCTTAGATATTCGATGATTTCGCATCTCCAATCATCAACCACTTGCTCGGCATTCGAAACATCTTCATCTATAGTGAGGATTTCTTGATTTTCACGGTATCGAGGCGGTTTGAGCCAACCTATTTGCTTCTTCATTGTGCCCCCTAGGGATATGATGCAAGGTTACTACCGAAAGCTTTTCAAAAGTTCCGGCATTCTTCATAATATTTTCTCAACACATCACTCTTGCATTCATATTGGCCGGTTAATTGGTTAATTACTAGCTCGAGAATCCCCAAAGATCTTAACAGCAACGGCTTTCACTTCTATAAGAAGCCGAAGCCCTCTAAGCAATGCTTCATACTCCGCTTGATTGTTAGTAACATAAAATTCAATGGGAATAGCATACTCAAAAGTTGCTCCCTGTGGAGAAATTAAGAGAATACCAGCACCACCACCTTTGCAACAGGGATGAACCATCGAAGAATAAAGCCCAGGGGCACAATCTTTGATCATCTCAATAGAAAGATCACGATGTTGTGTAATAAAATCGGCAATAATTTGACCCTTTTCTTGCTTTTTTGCCGATTCATATCTTAAATCAAACTCCGATAAAGCAAAAATCCACTTGCCAATCCTTCCATTTAAAATTGGCATTGATAGCATATGTTTTATTACATCAAAACTAGAAACTACCACACATTCGGCATTTAACGGGTAGTGCCGAAATTTGGTACATGAGTAATACACACACAAGCACGGTTTCTCCGTAGCCGAATATCTTGTTTACGGATCCAATAGTTTTCGGCTAAGGTAAGCTATTACTCTCTCCTTTCCCTCAAACTCTTGCATGAGGGCCGACCCTATCGTTAGACTATCGGCCGCCACGTACAATTTGAAAGACTTGTCAAGTTGTGGAGGTACCAAAGACTTTGGTGGTGCCTTCATATATTCTTTGATTTCATCAAAAGCCTCTTATTGTACATCACCCCATACAAACTTTTGATCTTTCTTGAGCTTGAAGTGGAGAGAGAAAGGCAAGACTCTTTTCGATAAATTGGATATAAACCTTCTTACAAAATTAATTTTGCCAAGCAAAGTGGCTGTAACTCGGTGAAATTAGTTGGAGGGACAACCTTGTCTATTGCTTCCATGCTCTTTTTCCAACATCAATCCCTCCTTTATGGACAAGAAATTCGAGAAACTCACCGGCCGATACTCGAAAGCACATTTATTTGGATTCATTTTCAAACCATGTTTTTTAGTGCATTCGAGTCTTCTTCAAATCGGCTAAATGCTCTTTATGATTTCTAGACTTGACCACCACGTCATCAATATAAATCTCCACAACCTTGCCGATCAACTCATGAAAGATGTAATTCATAGCTCTTTGATAAGTTGCACCGGCATTCTTTAACCCGAACGTCATTACAATCCATTCAAATAAACCAATGTGACGGGGCATCTAAAAGCCATTTTTGAAATATCTTCTATTGCCATGAAGATCTGATTATAGCCACATTTCCATCCATAAAAGCTGATAACTTCATACCCGGCTGCTGCGTCTACTAACAAATCGGCAACTGGCATTGGATACCCATCCATTGGAGTGGCCTTGTTGAGATCTCTGAAGTCTATACAGACTCTCATCTTTCCATTCTTCTTGTGCTTGGGAACTATATTTGAAATCCAATCTGCGTACTGCATGGCGAATGAAGTTTGCTTCCGGTAACCTTTCAATCTCCTTCTTCACATCGGCCAATACCTCCTCTTTATAAATTTTCCTCGGAGGTTGTTTATAGGGTCGATACCACGACTTGATAGGTAATCGATGTTCAACAATAGAATGATCAGTCCGGGCATCTCTGTATAATCCCAAGCAAAGCAATCTTTAAATTCTTTAAGAAGACTTACTAATTGTTCTCTATATTACGGACTCAAATTTGCAGCGATGTACATTGGCCTTGATTTGGAATCATCACTAACATTTATCTCTTCTAGCTTGTCGGCCGACATAAAACCGTGTCCCAACTTTCCTTTGTTGCCATCGATCGGGTTACCCATTAAAAATTCTTTGTTGGAGCCATTTGCTTGGATCATTTGTTGATCCTTGTTAAATACATTAACAGGACCTTCTCCCCATACTTTGCGGAGAAACAATCAACACCGTCATACTCCCGATAAGCTGGTTCGAAGCGACCACACTTACCGAATCATCGGCATGTATAATTTCTACATCGTCCCCTATCCATTGAATGAGAATCGGTGCATGGTTGAAGGAATACAGCAATTAGCATGGATCGGTCTCTCCCAAGAAGCGGCACTGTATGCCCCCTTGCCGTCAATGACAAAAAACGTAGTGATCGGGGTTTTAGACCCAATCATCAACTCAACATGCACGGCTCCTCGAGTGTCGGAAGGATTGCCCGACAAAGTCTCTAAGGACCATGTCGGTCTTTAACAAATCTTCACTCATCATTCCAAGCTTTACGAACGTGGAATATGGCATTATATTGATGGCAGCTCCTCCATCAACAAACATCTTGGTCAGAGGCTTCCCATTGACGTACCCTTTCACGTAAAGCGGTTTCAAGTGACGATGTTTGGTGGCTTGTCAAATGTTGCTTGTCGTGTCGGTACAAAGCTGAGCCATTAAGTCTTGAAACTCACTTTCATCAAAATCAGAATAAACCTCTTCATGTACTTCTTGATTGTCGGGAGCTATAAATTCTGATGGGAGGAAGAAAGCCATGCATGCATCACCCGAAGGACCTTTCTCATCATGTTTCTTCTTTGGACGCCATTCTTTCTTTTTTCTTACGGCGGCGACTGCTCCAGCTCTTTGTTTCTCAACATTTGCACTCTTCTTCCGACTTTTCCTCAACCACGGAGGGCACCACGCCCTTTCGCCATCTATACTCACGAGTGCCTCTTTCCTCATTATACTCTTCAGGATGAACCCAGTGCTGATCTGCGAATCTCTTTCTTTGATGACCGAAGTCATTTATTTTTATGCGCCGATCGTCCTCAGGAAATTGAATTCCAAGTCTCTCATGGACCGGTCGGCGGTTGACTCGAGACTGCATGTAGCCATAGTATTGATCACTGCATTCTGGGCAATTGTTTCTAGCAGGCAGTTTTAAGCCTTCATTCCAACAATGCTTAAAGAATGAACACCCCCAATGAGATTGTTCAGTTCCCTCATGTGCTCTTCTTGCTCCCCTGCAGTATACCTCTTCTTCGTATCTCCGACGTTCCTCTATAAACCTCTGTTCTTCATAGTACTCTCGTTCTTGTTGCCTTTGCCACTTATTTAGCAGAATACGTGATGTAACCCTAGGCTTAGAAGTTTCACCTTTTTCGGTTCGGCTATTCTTGAACCGAACTTTCTCTTTCAGCTCCTCAGTTGTAATCTGCTGATTAGGGTCGACAACACCGTTCTTCTTTGCTCTGTCAGAGGTTAACACCTTCACCTTACCTTTCCCTTTGGGATTATCTGCAGAAACCATACTTACGGAGAAAGAGATCATGTTCTGAGGGAAAGGCTGACCATCAACCTTCATTTTGCCATCAAACTTCAGATGTCCCTCTTGAATAGCCTTACGAATCGAACCACGAACACCCGGCAATCATTGATGGAGTGAAAATTAGTGTTATGATAGCCACAATATTTCTTGTCTTTCACTCCCTCGGGTCGCAGCATAGGACGTCCATCTGGCAGTTTGATGCGTCCTTCCCTTACCAACAAATCAAAGAGCTTGTCCGATTTGGAGACGTCAAAGTCATAAGTTCCCTTTTTGTTGTCTCAACCTTATTTGGCTAACCCGAGTAGGTTCCTTCGCCCAAGTCAATTCAGCTGCAGACTATCTCATCATCATCATCATACTCATACGCTTCTTCCAGGAAACTTTAATACATTTCACTAGCAATGTTCCCCTTTTGGAAGCGGTTGTCTCTCTTGAACCCCGAGCTTGATTACTCATAGCGGCCCGGTCGTTGTGAAAGTTGACCAAGATCATCAAATTCCATGCCGAACGACTTTTTCTCGACATTGTTTTGCATGCATGCACGCTTATCGCCATCCCAGGCAACCGATCATCTGGTAGGTTCAATGAATAACAAAGGTTCTTGGTCTCTCTAAATCTGCGAAGATACTCACGTGGTGTTTCATTAGCTCTGTCTCGAGACTCATGAGGTCGACCGACTTCTTTTCATTAGTGCCGGTGAAGAAGTATGCATGGAACTTCTGCTCGGCTACGCCCACGTACCAATGGAATGGGCTGGCAATGAGGTAAACCATGAGAAAGCTGGCCCTGTGAGGGACAATGGAAAATACCGAATCCTCCAAGCTTCATCTGTGGATGCTTCCCCAAGTTGCATCAAGTACCGACCGATATGTTCCACGGTGCTAGTATCATCTTGACCAGAAAACTTGGTCAAGTCCGTCGGAGGTTTCACCCTTGGAGGAAGTGCGACTCTATTGTACCATTACGGATAAGGAGACTTGTATGAATAGGATTGATTCTTTGGCTTTAGGCCGCCCGATGCTGCATCATATCGGCCATCCTATGCATGATGATATCAACATCCGACCTCGGGTTTCCACGTGCTGTCTTCCGGAAGGTATTCTGATGCGCTCTGTATCCTGGATTCGGCAAAGCATCTAGAGCAATGTAATCAGTAAATTCTTGGTATCCATCTCCATACATGTTTCTCCTTGATGCGTTCGATCTTTGGAGATACCGTGAAAGCTGATTGTGGTACATCTTACGTCGTACCAAATGTTACGACCATAAGTAGGAGGCTGCTGTTTTTCATTAGGGATTAGTCCATCTTTATTTGGACGGATGCTCCCTCACCTCCATCGGGCTTTTCTTGGTACTTTGGTGGATTGAAAAGCGTTGGTCCACAATTGGGCCTGCATTCTCCTCAAAATACTTATCAGCCGTTGGGCGAAGGTACTAACCATGATAGCACGAAAAGTGTTCAAGAATTTTGTGTTATGATTTGTAATAGTTTCTCTCAAAGCTTTGTGAATCAACTCCGACACCTTCGAGCTTCTTCTTCTTGATTGTAATCGGGGCCGATGCGGAAGAAGAACCCTTGGCAACGATTGCTTTTGGATGATCTTATTGCCCTTGTTCTTAGAGAAGGACATCAAACACTTCTCGCTGAAACCGATTACATGCTTGTTGCACCAACTCTCTTACATCTTCAGGCGGTTCATCCAAAGTCACATCCGAACATGATTGTTGCTGATTTGAGACATCTTGAGCAACGTTGTCCCATCGGGCGTGCCAAAAAGTGTGTTGACACGAAACGTGATTCCCCGTGCCTCACACACAAGCAAGCCAAAAAGCGTTGCTTCAATCGGACGGCCGCACGGTTTGGAGATCCGGAGCGTGCGGTCGGTTTTGACTGAAAACCGACAAGGGACAAAAGATTGTTAAATATAAAATCGGAACGCGTGCGGATGAGACCAGGCAGTTCGTATATACGGCCCCACGAAGCCACTTACGGCGACATACGACTATAGAAGCCATGCGCCAATTATGCATGTGATTCATTTGGCTAATATGAAGACAAAATACGTAAAGCATTGATTGCCGAATACGCATGCATGAGAAGACATGTTTGAACAAGTGAAAATTAACTACAAGTTGAAGCATAACCAAGCTCGGCAATTCAAATTAGGCTCGGGGTCCATGAAGAAGGAACTAACAAGCTATCACGAGTAAATCCATCAAGAACTTGTATACGCCGCACGACACTCAATCCTATCAAGATCTAAACGTTTCTAACGTGCAAGAACCCGTAACATGTAACAATCTAGATTGATCTAATTCGGCCACTTGAGCATATGATCTATTTATCATGACAATAAAAGAATAAGAACGTTAAAAAGAGCGAATAGATCTATAAAAGTGTAGAGCCGAAACTAATCAATCTAGATCGGGCAAAAAGTGTTACAAATAATTAAAAGCACTAGACACATGCAACACGTGGTAACTTAATGAATCTACTAGATCTTGCCAAATCTAATAGAGCCGATAACTAATCCTTGCTTCGCTAAGCTATCAAGCGGGCCTTTGCCGCGCGGCCATCTAGTCGAGATAAACAAAGCATAAACAAAGACTCGATAACTATCTTGCCTCGCTAAGCTATCAAGCGGGCGCTTTGCCGCCACGGCCATCTAGTCGAGATAAACGAGCATAAGCAAAGACTTTCGATCATCAAGCGGGGCGCTGCCGCACGGCCATCCGGTCGAGGCGAACAAGACTACTTGCATCAACATCTAAATCCACCGCATGATACTAGACATGATAGCAAGGTTGCCGGAACTTACGGAGGTCGGCGGATCGATGACTCCTCTCGAAGAACTTCGGCGACACGACAAAAGGGACTCGAAACTTGGCACGGGGCGGTTGTATTGATTTGATTGTGTATATATTTTACAATGGTCGAGGGTTTATATTTATACCTGGACAAACATAAGTCCTAAACAGATACGATTGCAAAGATATTTAGGCAAGCACAAAGCCGTCATCTTTATTCTTTCGGAATTGTCACGTTTCTTTCCTTTAAAGTCAGTCACCTTGCTTCCCGAATAGAGCTATTGTGTTTGAAGATAAACGCCACGCGTGACCGCTTGCCGAGCGACCCGAGCCGGTCGTATATACGCTTGCCGAATAGCTCAAAGTTAGCCGACCGCACACCCATTTGCCGAACGCGTTGAATTCCTGCTTTCTCATACACCTTGTCGAATCGGCCCACCTGTCATTGACCTTTACCAAAATCCGGTGTTAACAGAAGTATCTGGCGATGAATACGCCGAGGCGTAGCAATTCGATTTGGATGGAAGGCGACCCATCGTGAAGGATTTGGAAGCGATCGTGCAAATGGCGCTTCCCAAGAACCTTATTCGCCTTCTCCCGATGCGGGGAGCACAAAGACGAGGGTTTCAGAGACATGCTCTCCCGATCGGCCGGTGCACGCAGACGATCGGGATGGAGACTACGGCGGCGGCAAGAATAGCGAGAGGAGAAAAATATTAATTTACTTCCTTAGGATTGTCCAACGAGAATATCCAATAGTAGTTTTTGGGTGTGTCTTTTCCAGAGTATAGGTATATATATAAATATATATATACGGCAAATTATTCTACACCTTAGGTATAGAATATTATTCTACACCCAAGTAGCTAATCTTCGACCGATCTTGAGTAATCTTGACAAAAAATACTGAATAATACTTAACGATCTTGAACCACATTCAGTATTAGTCGATAGTTGGCGTTCAAGTAGTGTTCCGTATTTCTGAATTTTCTTGGTATTAGTCGGTATTACTCAGTATTAGCTACTACAACAACTAGCAATATGGTACTAATTGATATTGCACCTTCCATCTCTACTCATGGGCTTAAACACTAAAGCCCATTAGGGAACACATGTATTAGGTCTTTGAGATTTATTAGAATTTCTCTTTATGGATTTAAGGGAACTTCCATATAAATTCTAACACGACCTCTCCGAAGAGCCCGATGACGATGCGGCCCGCGGGCTCCCTGCCGACCTCCACGTCGAAGAAGCACTTACTTGTCACCTTGGCCTGCAGCTCCACGGCTCCCGCAACGAAAAACCGATAGCTTTGTCAACACGCTCGGCCTCGGGGAGCGCCGGTAGGTGCCCGTAGCTAGCAGCCGCACATACCCTGCCGCGGCGGTGGCACAGGGCGGCGACCAGGCGCCACGGGCGTCGCGGTGGCCTCCGAGCCTCAAAGACGGGGATAGCGCCCGGGGCAGAGGGAGAGCGCGCCGTACCTCGTTTCCGTCGAGCAGCGAAGTGGGGGCTGGTTGGCGCAGCGCCGGTGCGAGGACGGAGGGGGCGGAGGCGGATACGGCCGGCATGCACGCCATATTTGGGTTTGCTTGGCTTATCAGATTTTTTTTTAATCTGATGGAAAGTTTGGCTTCGGAGAAACCAACAAAGAAGGGCGGCGTGGTGGGCAAGGGCAGCCGGAGCAGAGGGGACGCTCAAATGGCCGCGAGAGACCTCTGTAGAGTCTACTCTTTCCGTCTCAAAATAACTTACTTTCTTTGATTTTTAAAGATTGCGTTTGATCATTCGTCATATTTAAAAATTTTATATAAATATCATGTATCTTGTTATAACTTATTTTTATCATTAGAGATATTTTAATAATAATTTATTTATTTTATAATTTATATAAAATTTTTAAATAAGACAAATGGTCAAACGTAGTCTTTAAAAATAAAAAAATAAATTATTTTGACATGGAGGAGTCGATGCCAACTTGCATGAACGCCATTATAGGGTTGGCCTGTTGGGCTTCTTCCCGATTTTTCCATATTTTGGGCCAGAAAAATTGGTGCTACGATTGTGGGTAGTTTTGTAGAAAAAAGTTTAGGCCCCTCAACTTTCATAAAAATTTGTATATCACTCACGAATCCTAAAACCGAGCAAAATACATCCCTCAACTTTTAAGACCATTCATATTCGGCTTCTCGGCGGTTTCCGACGGTGATTCTACTACAATAAAGATGGGTTTGCTACATTAACAAAGTGGTTTTGTCTTTTTTATTTATTTATTTCGGCTGAATTTTTGATAAATCATAGTAAATCACAAAAAATCATAAAATAGAAAATCTAATTTTCTTTGGACTCCACATGAGCGGATCTATCACAGTGAACATATAATCTGGTATATGTTAGTATAAAGTTTTTCTTGTAGCTTTAGATCTGTGCCTTTCGTAATTAAAATAAATTTATAACTAAATTATGCATGATCCAATGAGTATAAACTTTTTTTTTTACTACAGTTCAAGCATATAATAATTAGCTCACCATAAAAATTTCATCATAATTAGACTACAGAAACTGCAGCTATAAATTATTACAGAAAATCGTATTATTGTATGGAATAATTCTAGACTTTTCTAGAATAATTCATAGCTATAGTTTCGTAGTCTAATTATGGTGAAATTTTTATGATGGACTAATTATTATATGCTTGAACTCTAGTAAAAAAACACTAAAAACTATTTGAAGGACATAATATGAATGGTTTTAAAAGTTGAGGGATATGTTTTGTCGGTTTTAGAGTTTAAAGATGATATGCAGATTTTCACAAAAGTTGAGGGACGTAGACTTTTTTCTAGCCCGTGCGTAGCCTAGCGTGGGGGATGCAACGATTGTTGGCCCCCTAAATCGTTGTTGGGCCAGCATCTTACTGTTGGGCCTGGAGGGAGTGAGAGTGGTGGCCCACGGGAGCCCAAGTAGCGGCTCTCACGTTCCCACGGCGGGCACCGATGTCCAGCTGTCCAGGTAGCGTGTTGCATAGTGCGGCTGCTCTTTGTGTGGAGAGCCAGATTCATAGAAACACTACTATGCTTTTTTTTTTTTTTTTGGGGGGGTGGTTACAGAGGGAAGAAATTACTGAAATTTTTATGCAGATTCAGGAGATTGATGCAAGGGCCTACCTATCAATGGTGATGAACCACCTATCACAGAAAGACATGACATGGGTGGTGGTGCGTCTTTCAGTAATCTGGTATAGGAGATGCAAAGCTACATATGAGGGTCAGTTTCAGAGTCCGCTCTCTACCCACTACTTTGTGGAGAGATTCATTAGCGATTTGGATCGAAACTAATTAAGTCTGTAGCCAAGAAGAAGGAGACGTCCAGAGGACTGAATCGAGGTGGTCAGGTGGATTCGTCAAGTGATTCATGTAGATCAATGTCGATGCGGCGGCCACAGACAGCGAGCAGTTTCCTGGGAGCCCCAGCCTTGATTCTGGAAGGAATAGGAGACGCAGAAGTGGTAGAGGTACTAGCTTGCCGAGAATAGCTAGCACTTGCTAGTGATCTAAATTTGCAAACCTTCTAGTTGGCGACTGATTGTGCTAGCGTGGTGAGGAGTATCCAAGGTGATGGCTTTGGAAGATACAAACCGATCATCTTGGAGATCAAGTCTAGAAGAGAGAGCTTTGGCAAGGTTGAGTTAGTTCATGAAGGCAGGCAATCCAATCGGGATGCTCAAGCTTTAGCCAGAAGTAATATTAGTTTTTCTGGTTGTCTTTAGCTTGTCGTTGGGGATTGTTGTTACTTTGTTATATTGCCCAGTCCGGATTTTTTTTTCTTTTTTAATACAAATTGGCAACTCTCCTATCTGATTTATTTCAAAAAATATTAGTTTTTCTACTGGAAGACATATTTGGTTCCTTTCTCTCCACAAAGTTTGAAGGAGGATGTAACAGTTGTCAAGCATCCTTGTGGGTGCCATCGTAAATTAGCACTAGGTTAGGTTAATATAGAAGGTTTGTGGGCCAAGCCCTATTAGTAATTGTAAGCCTCCCTATAGAGGCGCTCATCCAGTCAACACAATTTGTCTTGGCAGTATTGGATCAACAACATCGTCCGATCAACCCCAATAGAGGCGCTCATCCAGTCAACACAAATTGCAATTTTCTGAATTTTTCATCTCTCAATAAACAAAAAACATATGAGCAGATGCATCTACTCGCACTCCACCTACGAGGGGATGCCCTCACTTGGTTCATCAGATGGGAAAAGAAAATTGGCCAACCAACATGGTCATAATTTTCTGCAACAATTACTAGACGATTTGGTCCACGCCTACATCATAATCATCTGGGCATCCTCACCAACACCGTACAATCGAGAGACTTGGAGGCTTATACCAATCAATTTCTTCTGACAGTAAATAAAATACCAACTATTTCAAATGATCAGCAGGTAATGTTATATACAGCAGGGCTTCAACCAATACTACAAATCGACATTCAGTGACATCAGCCACCTGATCTGGAATCAGCAATAGCTCTTGCAAGAAAATTCCAGGTACTAACGTCAACTCCTGATGACAACCACTCTCTAATATTAAATGATCAGGAAATTTAGATATCATTGCATGCAGTAACCGAAATCACAACCAGTCAAATGATGCAAGTTCAACTATCACTTAATAGGAGGGGCTTCTTGGCACTCCTTGATTCTAATTCAACACACAACTTCATAGACTCAACAACCGTAGTTGACTTGAACCTACAACAGACTCCTGTCCCAATGGCAATTAAGGTGGCAGTTGCTAATGAGGACCAAATTTTAAATGTGGGCATTTATAGTAGCCTGCCAATCCAAATAGACATGGAACAATCCAGATACATGTGGCCTTTAACGGGCGAATTCACCCTGTCTTTCACGTCCGGTCAGTGCGCAGTGAGCCCAATTTGAGTGTAACAGTTGCATTTCTTTTGGAGGCTCTATATAAGGTGGTTGGCCGGCTTAGCTCACTCTCTTGGATATTTTCATGCTTGATACATCCTTGTGAGCTAAGCTAAACTTCTCCCACTCATCTCCATCATTGATTCCTCAATCTAGTGAGCTTGGGAGTGAACTTATTGCATTTGCTTAGTGTTCCCATTTGAGATCGAGTTTGCTGTGGGTTCTCTTGTTACTCTTGGTGGTTACCGCCTCCTAGACGGCTTGGAGCAGCGGTGGAGGGTTGAGCATGAGTTGGTGATTGTTTGTGGCCACCTCCTGGTGATTTGTGAGGGGTTCTTGAGCCTACCCCGTAGGAGATCATGAAAGGCATCTCTAGTGGATTGCTCGTAGCTTGTGGATCCCCATCTTGTATTGGTTGTGCTGCACCCAAGTGTGGGTAAGACATGTAAAGCCTATTAGCGCGTGAACCTCCAAGTGGGTGTATTACTATAACGAGGACGTAGCTTGCCAGCAAGTAAGTGAACCTCGGAGATAAATCTTTTGTCATCACTGGATTTCATTGTGATTGATTTGTCTCGGACTTCATGGTATTCATATTGTGATTGATCGCTTGCTCGGCACGGTATAACCCTCTCTACCTCTCTTGTTTTTACTTTAGTAGTTATCTTGTGTAGAGGTAGCTTGTTGGCTTGTGTAGTCTAGTTGTGTAGCTTTGTAGCTAGCTCTCTAGTGGTAGAAATAGCAACCTAGCCTTTTGAGTGACATAGAGATTATAGAAAATTAGGATTGTTGGGTAGGTGGCTTGCATTTTGAGTAGGCTAGTGCAAAAAGCTTTATCGCCTTATTTATGACTAACCCTTTGGTTTAGTATTATTGTAGAATTTTTATAGGCTATTCACCCCCCTCTAGCCATTTAAAGCCTTTTAGGAGTGAACGGACGCGTCAGGTCACAGCGTCTGGTCGTTGCAACACCGCCATGTGTCCCCACTTTTGAAACTAGCCGTTGCCGGGCAACTGCCTCCACACTCGCGCGTTGCGCCACATCGACCGTCCCGTCCATGATCGGACTCGCACCCTAGGGCATCTAGTCATAACTCCGAGAGCTTCCGAGAGGAGTTTTTCGTGACCGGACGCGTCCGGTCCTCCTCGGCTTCGCCCGGCGCCACGCCACCACAGCGCCCGACCGGACGCGGCACCGGAAGCGCCCAGTCGCGCGGCGCCCGATCGTTCACCCAGAGCACCTCTAGAGAGGGGCCTCGCGCCTGTCGCGTCCGGTCACACCGTGACCGGCGTCCGAAAAGAGCCACCTCATTTGCCAAAGCGAGGGGGTGAGGTGCCCGATGCGCCCTGCCCCCCTCCCCTGTACCCGGCGTCCGGTCACTTACGTCTTCTCCGAAAACCGCTAAATCACGCCTCGCAACCTCGGCGGGAGGGAGAGACCCAAGGGACCTTTCTCCACACTTCTTCTCCAACCTTTTTGCAAATGTGCCAACTCCAAAGTAATCCACCACCTTGTGCATGTGAGTTAACATTTTCACAATTATTTTCTAAAGGGTTTGTACTCCTTCTCACCTCGCCACTCGATACTAGCAACACAATGCAAAGTTAGATCACTCAAGTGGCACTAGATGACCGATATGCAAACAAATTTGCCCCTCTTGATAGTACGGCCATCTATCCTAAATCCGGTCATCAAGTTCTCTACACACCTAAATGGAAAAGTCCTATGTTACACTTTTGCCTTGCGCTTTCTATTCCAACTCCTCCGATGCCGATGCAACACATGCACCAACATCCGTATGAATGATATGATTCACTTCATATCATCACGTGGCCTTCGGTCCATCGATCTTGACCTCACTTGCTCTTCACTATCGCTTCGGTCGTTCGGTGCTAAGTCTTTGCTTAAGCCTCTTGACACTCGGTACCAATGGCTTCAAAGCCTTCAACTTGCTATTCACCATCGTAACTGGTCCATCAAGCCAAGTCTTATCTCGATCTTCACCTCTAGCCACATGACTCCATGTCATATACCATGCATTAAGCTCCTTCATCACCTATGGACTAATTCTCTACATATCTCATATAAGCATAATTAGTCCATCTAGGTTGTCACTCAATTACCAAAACCAAACAAGAACCTTTCACCGGCGCCCCCCCACACCGCTGCCGCCGCCGCGCCCGCCGCCGCCTATCGCGCCGTTCCCCTCGCCACGATCTATGCCGTCATCTACGCCATCATCGTCGTTACTTGCCAATCCGCAGACCATTCTAATTTGGATCATTTGTTGATGCGCCCTATGGAACCCTAATTTCCCTTCATTAAATCTTCACGGAGATTAGGACCGTGATGTAGGAGTGTTCCTAAAAAAAGGATAACGTGTTGCATCTATTTATTTTTTTTCCTTTCTTCTATTTCTATTTCTGTCTTCTTTTTTTCTGTTTAGTTTTCTATGGGTCTTTGTTTTTTATTTTCATTTATTTTTCCTTTTGTATTTCTTTATTTCTTTTAATATAAATTGGTAGCTCTCCTGTATGATTTATTTCAAAAAATATTAATTTTTCTACTAGAAGATATGTTTGGTTCCTCTCTCTCTCCACAAAGTTTAAGGGAGGAGTGTTTCTAAAAAAAAGATACCGTGTTGCATCTGTTTATTTTTTGCTTTCTTCTATTTCTATTTCTGTCTTCTTTTCTATTTAGTTTTCTATGGGTCTTTGTTTTTATTTTTTTATTTTCATTTATTTACCCTTTTGTATTTCTTTATTTTCTTTTATTTCTTTTTCCTCTCCTTTTCTTTTTATGTTTCTTATTTTTTTTCGTCTTTTTATCTTTTTTTTATTTTACTCTGATTAATTATTTTAGTTTTTATTCTATTGTTTTTTAATTTTATGTATGTATGCAATGAGGTACATGTAATGCTCACCGGTATAAGATAAAAGTTTTATGAGATAAAATGAATTTTATAGGATGAAACTTTGTCTGCACTATTTCTAATATACAAGAGTCCGACAATAATATACCCCCATGAGACTGATCTTATAGGTGCCCTTATACCGCTATACGTGCCCTTGGGGTTGGGGGGGCTAATTAAACTTGTCTCCTAAAGTCGATGCTTTGTCAGGGTGCCGAAGCAAACGCGCCCCACGGCTGCTTTGCAACTAACCAAACCTAAAAGCAGTGTACTAGAGATGCGCATGCATCAGACGATAAATTTTCCTGCGTAATCCCGCACTAACTAACTGTACCTCCGCTCAAAACAATGGGGAAAAAAATCCCCACCCCACGACGACAAGAGGAGGAGAACAGGGCGGCAGGTGCAGGTGCAGGTCACGGACCAAAGCGCTCAGGCCACTGTGGTGAGCGCACTGCGAGACGAGGCGCCGGCCGGCGACGGCAATCGCCTAGGACATGGAAATGCAAATGCCGTGCACTCACTCGCCATCGCAAGTGCGTCCGCACATAGCGTAGCAGCAGCCACAGGCCCATCCGCCCACAGCACAAAAAGCGCAGAGCGGCAGACTGAGCAGGTGCCTGACGGCGACGGCCGAACTGATTACTACAGTACTAACCAAACCGCCGTGGTCTCATCTGGGACAGGACAGTGTCGGTCGGTCCTGTCGATGATTGGCATTTTCCACGGATAGTCTTGTTCAAGCCGGCCACTGTCTCATCTGGTCATCTGATGCGTCGAGCTCGAGTCTGACCGCGCGCGTCGCTGAGGTGGTTGTTGGGTAGGTGAAGCCAGCGACTGATTTTAGTAGTTAGTACTAGCACTCCGAATCTGTCCCCTTCTGTTCACCTTGACCCCCATTTCTTTGCAGAAAAACACAGTCTGAACGTGCTAATGCTGCTGCTAGACTGTCCGCAGCAGCTTCCTTGGGTATGTTGCAAGCAACAAGGTACCACATTTGATTAGTATTAGCTTTAGGACAAAGTATGTTGCATTTTCGTAACGTTGGCCGCTGGTCAAGCTTCATAAGAAAACCCGTGGCAGTTCGAATGAGCGATGCACCGTCAGTTTACTTTTGATGGCCGGCAGTAAGAACGGACTCCTCCCAGTTCAGCCTGGAGCCCTGGGAAAACAAGAGAAGCCTCCCGGCGTCCCCCAATTTTTCTTCTCCCAACTTAGCAGCGAAGGAATGGAATGGAAGGATATTCCTGATTGTCATTGCGCTGATCTATCATTTTTCTTCTCCCATCACTTTCGACATCAATCTCACGCATCCTCGATGCAAAAGAGGGTCGATGCAGACAGAGACAGGAGACAGCTAGCTTTGTGTCCTGGGCAAGGAGCAGGTTATAAATGTACTAATTATGTTTATCCCGTTTTGTTTATAGTCAGCCAATTCAACAACCCCACTATTCGTACGGAAAAACCTCAACACGGTCCTCTAACAATAATGTATACTAGCACCACTGTCTCATCTCTAATAATAGTAATACTATATTGCTACTACCACTGTATATAACGTGATCCTGAAACAATCTCGCGAAAAATGGTACGACTTCCATGTGGTAGGAGCCAACCGTTTGAGCTGCATCGCATTTGCGATTAATCGCCCATGTTTCCTGGCACGGTGGATCGCGTACGTGAGGCCCGTGTGCATGCAATTAGGGCGTTGTCTCCTCGTATCCATTTCTAGCGAACCGGATCGAGGCCCCCCCGACGGAGGACCGATCGATCTGCAAGTGCGACGCGACGAAAAAACGGCTCAATAGATGACCGAGAGGCTCCGCTGGACTACCTTTCGATCGCACGCGCACAGCGGCACAGACAACAAAACGGCGCAAGAAACGCGAAGGACGAAACGGAGGCCGATGACGAGACTGGAAGCGGCGTGCAGTACTGGGCTCAGCTCCTTTGCCGAGTGCCTGAGATACTCGGCAAAGGCTCAAAAACTCTCGGCAAAAGTTTTGCCGAGTGTAGCTTTTGGCAAAGAGCCGTCGGGAACCCAGTAATCAGCAAAGGGTCCTTTGCCGAGAGCTTTTTTTTGACACTCGACAAAGAATTTGCCGTGGACCAAGCTTAGTACTCAGCAAAGAAAAGTCGCCTATCTGTTTCTTCTGGTGGCAGAAGGGTTATCGAGCCTACTGAAAGGGGCAGAGAGCAGAGGGGAGCTTCAAGGTGTGCGCGTGTGTAGAAATGCACCTGTGATCTCCCACCAGCTGTTTGCGGATGACTCCTTGATTTTAATGCAAGCGGACAAGGAGAATGCAGATACGCTGAAGAGCTTACTTGACCGCTACTGTGCAAGTTCGGGGCAGAAAGTTAGTGACGCAAAGTCAAGTATTTTCTTCAGTGAGAATACAGAAGTAACAGTCAAAACTGAGGTATGTGAAGCTCTAAATATTATGACTGAGTCACTGACAGATAAATACCTTGGTCTTCCAGCCTTGGTAGGGGTTGATCGGAGTGATTGCTTTCAAAATCTCGTGGACAGAGTGCGAGCTAAAACAAAGGGTTGGAAGAAGAAGAAGCTTCTAAGCATGGGTGGAAAAGAAATTCTGATAAAATCCATTGCTCAAGCTGTGCTGGTCTTTGCGATGATGGTGTTTAAAATCCCAAAAAACATTTGCAAGGGGATGTCCCATGCCATATCGCAATTTTAGTGGGGTGATGACGATGACCATAAAAGAATTCATTGGAAAGCCTGGTGGAAATTATGCATAACAAAGAAAAGGGGTGGTATGGGTTTTAGAGACCTGGAAAGCTTCAATAGAGCCCAACTTGCTAAACAAGTATGGAGGTTGCTGCTTGAACCAGATTCTTTATGTGCAAGAGTTTTGAGAGCAAGATATTGCCCTGATGGGAAACTTTTGAATGTGAAGCTGAAAAGTGGTAGTTCATACACTTGGCAAAGTGTTTTAGCAGGTTTGAAGTGTTTCAAAAAGGGATATATCTGGAGAGTTGGCGATGGTTCCCAGATTAAAATTTGAGAGGATAGTTGGATCCCGTCAAGCCACAACCTAAAAGTTTTAACGCCAAGAGGAAACAATCTGGTTACTACAGTTGATGAGCTCATAAATCCCAATTACTGGGAATTGGGATGAGGAATTGATCAAGGACTTGTTTTGGTTAGTGGATGCAAATAGGATCCTACAGATCCCTCTCGTGCATGGAAGAGAGGATCTTGTAGCATGGCAGCACATTCGGAATGGGTACTTTTCAGTTGGTTCAGCATACCACCTCCAGTGGTTACATAAATTTGGCGGAAACAGGTTGAACGAACAATCTGGTGGAGCGGGGAGCGAGGAAGTGTGGTCGAAGCTATGGAAGTTAGATGCTCCTGCTAAGATAAAAACATTTGGTTGGAGAGTACTGCATGGTCTCATACCATGTGGTGGGATTCTTGCAAATCGACATATTGATAATTCAAGTAGCTGTCCAGCTTGTCAAGGGGGATGTGAAGAGGTAAAACATGTCTTATTTCTGTGCAACCGAGCAAAGAAAATCTGGCTTATACTTGGTGTTGCAGAGGAAATTCAGAACTGGCTGCAAGTTGAACGATCTAGTTCTATGATAGTGGCTGAGGTGATCAAGCAGTCAAAACCGTTACGAGCTATGAATCATGTTGGCCTAGCAGAATTGATCCTCACTGGAGGATGGTATATATGGTGGGAACGCAGGAGATTTGTTCATGGAGAATATGTTCAAAATCCGGCAAGATCTGCTATGGCGATTAACCGCCGGAAGGCAAGCTGGTGCTAAATGTGGATGCTAGCTATATTTCGGACCGGGGAAGAGGGGGTATAGGAGCTGTCATCAGAGACTCTAGTGGGTCGTTCATAGCGGCAAGTTCATACTTTATCGAACATGTGGTGGATGCACCAATGGCGGAGGCAATTGCTTTAAGAGAAGGCTTGTCACTGGCACAGCGAATTGGAATCAGTCAGTTTATGATCCAATCAGACAGCTTGGAGGTAGTAGAAACGATGCAGCAAGCTGGAATAACGGCAACAGCAAGTGCACCTGTTTATGATGAGTGTAATCAATTCTGGCAAGAATTTTCTTCTATTACTATCGAGCATTGTAATCAGGAAACCAATAGGGTGGCGGATGAAATAGCTAGGGTCGCAATTAGATCAAAGTCATCTTGTATCTGGGTCAATGAACGCCCAAGTTTTATTTTAGAACCTTTGGTGAACGATGTAAATGTTCATAGAGATCAATAAAGTGCGCCAAATAGCTTTCCTAAAAAAAAAAAAAGAAAAGTCGTCTTCACTGTGGCGCCATCTTAACAGGAACTTTGCCGAGTGCCCCACGTCAGCACTTGGCAAAGAATTTTTATTTTTTAAAAAAATGTTTGCTGAGAGTCCTCCTTTCCAAGCACTCGGCAAAGAAGTTTTATTTTTTTGGAAAGCCCTTTGCCGAGAGCCCTGCCGCAGACACTTGGCAATGCTGAAAATTTTTATTTTTTTGGGATAGTCTTTGCCGAGCGTCCTTTCCCCTACACTCAGAAAATCTCCACTCTTTACCGAGTGCCATGGTCATAGCACTCGGCAAAGCTCACCAGGCTCTCGGCAAACTCTTTGCCGAGAGCCAACCCTAAGACACTCGGCAAAGATATTTTCTAAAAAAATTAATAAATAGCAAACAATTTCAAAAAATTATGAAAATTTGACAAGAGGCATTTCATACTGTTTACCATCTATGGAAAAAGTGTAGCCATCAAAATCGACCGCGACACTCGCTTCAACTCCGAATCTTGCCAGATCCTTTAAAAGTATAAGAAACTTCTCCGGAGATTGTTCGATTTGAATACAACCTACGCGACAACTTGCACGAAACATTCTCAAATTTTTATCACCGCCTCTACGCATGAAATGATGACACCATGATAAGTTTCATGATTTTCAAACTTCATTCACTTTTTATAGAATTTAAAAACAATTCGTCCGCTACTTGGTCGTCGGGTTTTTCGTGACCAAGCTATTCGAAATTTCGGGAATGTTTCTGAAAACTCCCCCCACAATACGCTAAAAATAGTGAATATCATTTTTTGAAACACTAAATTCTATCATTGGATGCACGTGCAGTTCAAATTTGTATTTTTCCAAAAATTACAATTAAATTCAATAAACTACTGGGAATATAGCAAAGTACCCGAGAATGACCAAATTTGAAGATCTAGGATAATCAAATGTGAAAAGTCTACAGAAAAAATTACTGGGCAAAAATAAAAAAATTAAAATTTTGCCGAGTGCTAGGGTATTACACTCGGCAAAGGCCCATCTTAGCCGAGTACTAGGGTGTGGCCCTCGGCAAAGGCCCATCTTTGCCGAATGTAGTGCACGGCTCTCGGTAAAGACCCATCTTTGCCAGGCGCCTTACGGCTAGCTCTCGGTAAAGCGAGACAGCAGTTACGGTGGACATCTGGTGGCTGTCTTTGCCGAGGGTTACGATTTGCCGAGGGCTCGACTCTCGGCAAAGAGGAGATTAACCGAGAGTTAGGCGTCGCCGTGAGCTACACACTCGGCAAAGGTCTCTTCGCTGAGCGGCTTTGTTTACCGAACGTTGCACCCGGTAAAGATGGGCTTTGCCGTGGCCGATAAAAAACTCTCGGCAAAGGCGGCGGCACTCGGCAAAGACGACGATTCCGGTAGTGGTGGCCGATGGCCCGTCACCCCTTCCGGATCTGCCGCTGTCGTCCCACAGCCTACGGGGCACGGACGCCAATCTGCCACGCACAGAATAGTAATCAACGCCGCGCCGTGCCGTGGTCTGCGTCCAAGCTCGATCGGCGGCCCCGACTATCCGGCATGTGTGTAGCAGTTCGCCCACACTGCATAAACAACTCTATCTCGTCTCGACCTCGACGCTCCCATCTTAACAGCCGGGGCCGGGAAGAAGCTGGCCTAGTCTTGCTTGTCCTTGCAACTTATTTTCTCCTACCCCGTCGTCGCCTTCCCCGGTGGTTCCAGAGCTAGCTCCAGTCTTGGCCGACTGGTTAATCTCCCTCCCTGCTTATAAGTACGGGCTCATAGTGTGCTCCCATTTCATCACGGCACAACAACACTACTCGCTCGCCAACGTGTAGATTGAAGGAAGCAGCTAGCAGGCCGTCCACTGACTGCGGCTATGGCGAGGATCCACCTCTACGTCGCCGCAGCCTGCGCCGTCGTCCTCGCGCTCACCTCCCCGGCCCTCGCCGGCGACCCCGACATGCTGCAGGACGTCTGCGTCGCTGACTACGCCTCCCGTGAGTAAAGACCTGTCGGTCGTCGTCGGTCTTCTCAAGTTTCCTGCCACTTTTCTCCTGGCTTCGCTTGCTTCTTGTCCTGTTCTTCTTGTCGTCGACATGTATCACAATCGAGGCTTGCTGCTGGCCCGTACTGCGTGTGCGTGCAGCGGTGAAGCTGAATGGGTTCCCGTGCAAGGCGAACATCACGGCGGACGACTTCTTCTTCGCCGGGCTGAGGAACCCCGGCAACACCAACAACGCGGCGGGCTCCATAGTCACAGCGGCCAACGTGGAGAAGTTCCCGGGCGTCAACACGCTGGGCGTCTCCATCGCGCGCATCGACTACGCGCCGGGCGGCCAGAACCCGCCGCACACGCACCCACGCGCCACCGAGATCATCTTCGTCCTCGAGGGCACGCTCGAGGTCGGCTTCATCACCACCGACAACAAGCTCTTCACCAAGACCGTCACCAAGGGGGACGTCTTCGTCTTCCCGCGCGGCCTCGTCCACTTCCAGCAGAACAGGGGGTACGGACCCGCCGCCGTCGTCGCCGGCTTCAACAGCCAGCTCCAGGGCACGCAGGTCATCGCCATGACGCTCTTCGGGGCCATGCCGCCCGTGCCCACCGACATCCTCGCCAAGGCCTTCCGGATCGGCAACGGGGAGGTGGAGCACATCAAGGCAAACTTCGCGCCAAAGTAGAAAGAAGAGCAGGCAACGCCTGCATATATTCGTTGGTTTCTGAATAAATCTCGTGGGTGGCGTTAGTGATCGGAGTGTGCTGTTCGATTTGTTCATCTTCGGTTTGTTTCGAGACATTGCTGATCACGCTTGTTGCTGCTAATTGGTGTGGAGCAATTACTTGTCCTCCTATAAGTAAGATAATAATCAGTTTTATATATGGTTTGCGTTGCTGTGACTTGGTTCTTGTTAAGCTTGCCCAACAAAATGACAAATTATGATATAATTAGTCTATGATTTAATAATATTGTGCTACAATCAATATATGCTAATGATAGATTAATTATGCTTAATTAATTTATCTCGTGGAGTACCGACGAAATCTATAATTAGATTTTTTTTTATTGGTATCCGAACACCCCTCCGATATCCTCTATTATTCGGATGTGATACGGACTACTTTGAGTCCCTCCATCCGACCAACGCCCGATCAGAATATCGCAGGGCCACTGCTTTGATGATGGCCACCACCAGCTCTGCCCAAAGCACAAGCAAGAGATTTGCTTCAAGGCCGCCTGAAGATATTAGGCTGATTTTCTTTTTACTGAAACAGGACGGATTGCTCTACAAGGAATTGCTACAAAAAAAATGAACACACGCGCCTTTTTAATAGGCGGCTGAAGGTTTTGAAAAAAAAAATAAGAAGAGTGAAGTCACCACAAAACCGTCACCACCCTTACCGTAGACGAATGATAGCTACTCCTCGTAACCATAGGATGTTAATTTTTTCTTCAACACCTGAGGTTGCCTCGACCGTCGCCATCGTTGCACCTTGCGAACTGAGAATCTCTAGCCACTATGGATAACAGTGGAAAGTAAAGTGTCAATGGAGATTCTTTTTTTTTTTTTTTTAAGTTCTAGTTGTGAGCTAGGACGCTAAAGATGGTCGATAATAGCCAAACATGGACGTGGAGAGACCGCCGGCTAAGAGGTTTGCCGAAATTTGGATCTTCTGATACTCTTTTAGATCTGAGAACATTAGGCGATAGAGCATGCAATGGATGTTGGTAAAGTTTCTAGGTGTGTGAATTAGTAGCCGAGAACGGGTGCATCTGGGGCAGCTATAGTGGCGGTGGGTGTCACGAAACGGTGACCAAAAAGCTTGAAGCTGAGTTTGTTTTTTATTTTCTGGAAACAAATTATTGAAAACTAGCAAAAATGCCCGTGTATTGCAATGGGAGGATATATAACTGGATGATTTATGGCTCAAAAATTCTACGATCATGTCATGCGTTCAAGCATATTGGAACGAGACTTTATATCATGCCTTGACGCACATTGTTTTAACATATGGAACAAGAGAGGCTTAGAGATTAATTATTATGTCTCGTCCATTTCCTTCTGAAAAAAGGGCTCCAAATGGCTTCTACTCTTAAACCGTTTGATAGGGGAGCCGGAGCCTGTGAAGAGCCCTACCAAATAGGGCCTTAATATTGTATTTCGGTCACAAGCTTTAACTCGTATAGGCTTAGAAAAGCATAGGATTATGATGTTATGATAATTTTAAGTCTAAATGTATATTGTACTATTATTAAAATAAGATTCTTTGAGTCTGTTGCTTCGGGAGCTTAAAATTTCTCAAGATAAGAGTGCAACAACATTTTTATGTAATTGTTTTTATTTCTGATTTTTAGTTTTAATAAGTCTATTTATTTATCGTCCAATTACTTTTCATTAGTAAGCACTTGTACCAAACACCACCCATCAAGGCACCAAACCCACACGAGTTAGCATTCGATGATGATAATTAACCATAACAACACAAGCTCATGAATCCATTGACATGCAAAATACATTGTGAGTTCTCGTGACAGTGCACTGTCTTGAGTCCATGAATCCATCCATTCAGCAAATTAGTACATGCTAGCTCATCTAAATTAAATGTATTCATGAGTGAACTGATACAAAGAATAAACTCATCCGTCTGTTACATCATCGTAGCTTATGAGAATAAAATGGTTCAGTTTGTTTTATTTCATTGAGAATTAAATAACACACTTCCTATATCCTCACAAGTAAAAAAAAACATTTGCGTCTAGACAAGGTGTTATCCTATACTCCTATATTGCAAAGACCCACAAAGAGGGTCCCCTCCAATCAGAGTAGAGTATTTGTCAAAAATGATGTTTGCTTACGTCATATTTTCAGTTACTCCCACCACGTGAGTCCTCCCTCTATCCGTGTTTTCCCCACCACCGAATCCACTCTTCCTCTCCGTCTTCTCCGCTGCCGTTGCGCGCTGTCTCTGGTGGAATCCACTCTTCCTCTCCGTCTTCTCCGCTGCCGTTCCGCTCTGTCTCACAGTGGCGTATTAAGCGCTGTGTTCAGCTGGCCCGGGGCCCACGCCGAGTGGGAGGCTGGCGCAGGAACCACGTCGGGTGCTGAGCGCCGAGATCCGCTGCGCGGGTCTTTGAGCGCCGGATCCGCTGCTGCCGTCGGGTGTTGAGCGGTGGCGCTGGTGCGGGGGGCCCAGATCGGGTGGTGAGTGGTGGCGCACGGCCCACATCGGGTGCTGGCGTCGGAGCTGCTCCCGCCGATGGTCGTCGGGCCCAAATTCTTCCGTCGAATCGGACTCGGGATGGATGCCTGTAGCCCTCGCCGTCGATCTGGTCCGTCTCCTGTCGAGCCATCTACAGTCCGTCCCGGTGCGTCATTTATTTTCCTCTCCCTTCTATAATCCCCTCTTTCAGTTACCAAGTCTACGAATTACTTCCCTACGCGATAACCGACATCAGTTTTCATCTTCAGTCATCAACATTGCTGCATATGAAGGGCCTTCTTTGGTGCATATATGTTTGCTGAGCCTCTTCTATTCGAATTCCAGAACTATTGTTATTACAGCAAAGGTTAGTGTATGAAGAATTTTCTGTATTGTTCTCCTCAGAGCATTTTTTGTGTGCATATCCCCTAACAATTGCTTCTACTGGATGCCAAGGGATATTATTTTGCTGGATATTGTTTGATTCGACGTCTCTTAATCCAAATTCAAAAGTATCATTTGTCAATCAAAGGTCAGTGAATAAGATTTCCTTTGTGTTTGTTCGTCTTATAGTTCCAAATTGTACACATACGCATATTGGTTCATATGTATTATCCTTAAGGTTGTAAGATTTGAGTTTTCATTCCTTCTGTTATCTGAATTGAAACAAGTTTATGGAATTCATATAGTTCTGTGATATCTGTACAACTTTCTTCTTTCTTTTTCTTTATAGTTGCTTAGTGTTACATTTGGTAATTTTGCCTTTTAGTTCTTATAGTGTACTTCACTACTGTATTATTGGTGTTGTTCTTCTTTGATAAACTACATTTATCTGTTGCTGTTTACCTATAATTTGAGCACTTAGTTGTTGTCGAGGCACGGTCGAGTCTCGAGGGACTGAGTTTATGTTATCCAGTGTTCTTATCTGCAGATTCTTTTTACAGTTGCTTAGTGTTATATTTGGTAATTTTGCTTTAGTTCTTATAGTGTACTTCACTACTGTATTATTGGTGTTGTTCTTCTTTGATAAACTACATTTATCTGGTACTTTGTTTACCTATAATTTGAGGCCTTAGTTGTTGTCAGAGGCACGGTCGAGTCCGAGGGACTGAGTTTATGTTATCCAGTGTTCTTATCTGCTAAGCAGTTAGTTTTTGGATATTTTAGCATAGATCATTTAACTACTGTATTATTGGTGTTGAGGCCTTAATTGTTGTCAGAGAGGTACAGTCGAGGCTGAGGGGTTGAGTTCATGTTATCCAGTGTACTTATCTGATAGTCAGTTAAATTTTAGGATTATTTTAGCCAATAATTGAAGCTGAGTTTATTTTATCCAGTGCTGCTTATCTGATAATCATTTAGTTCTTATGATTAAATTGTAACCTATTTTAGCAAATACTCCTTTCATGATTGTTTTCTTTCAGGATCCAAGATACACAGCTATAAATTTATAGATACCAGCTCTAATGGTGCATACCTCTTGAGATTGGAAACATTATTATTGAATCTTTATTATCTACAGAACAGGTAATGAGTTCTTCTCTTCTGAATGAGTTATTTCTTTAGAGTTATTTATTGTGAAAGCATATATATTTTCTGGATCAAAGACCATATATTTGTTACTAGCTGTTCTCTATAGAAGAAAGGATTCTTTTAGTACTGGTGAATTATTAATTTGATCCCAATGTGAAAATAGATGGAGCATAGTTCTTAATGGTTACTGAATTAATTTGTCTAGGTCCTGTTTTTTGGAAAATATATTGTGAATCATATTTACGGTTGTTATTTCATTTGGTGCAAGTTTGGACTTAAAAATCGATGCATTTTGCTTTCGACTTACAATTTCTGATGGTTGCAATATAATGATCAGTACATATAGCTTTGAGTCCTAAGTTTTGTTATTGTTATGTTCAATTCCCCAAAATAGTTGCAATATATAATGATCAGTACATATAGCTTTGAGTTCTAATTTCGTTATGTTCAAAATTCCAAAACTAGCAAGTAATGGATAATGAAGAATACAATTCAGCTCGCCCTCGACGTGGGCGTGGTCCTGCTCGTGGTACTGGCCGTGTTGGCTCTAGGTTAAATAGTGAGAGTATGGCCTGTATATCTCAAGCGACAAAGACACGCAGTGCAAGGCCGTCGATTGCGTGCAAGAATAGGAGGATCTTTCACTGCGTCTTCATCTTCATCTAATTATCATAACACATCAGAAGGCTCTGCTGGATTCCATATGCCATCATCCACTATGAATTCTAGACACAAACGTAAGATTAGGAATCATCCCCTCATACGTATCATATGTCCACCATTAGCAGACCAAAAAATCATGTCTTACAACATGCACATTTATTTCAGGAACTATTTTTAGTCCATTAGATCTGGGTGGTCCTCAGTGCACTTGCCGCCATTGTGGAGCTTTTTTTTGGTATGAAGAACGCATCCGCAGAGATAGAAATACTTCAAATCCGATATATAATCTATGTTGCAAAGGTGGAAGAATATCATTGCCACGCTATAATCCTCCTCCTCAACCAATATTTGATTTATTGACCTCACAAGATAGCTCTCTTACAAATCACTTCTTTGATAATATCCGTTGCTACAATACGATGTTTGCTATGACTTCAATGGGAGCCAAAGTTAACGAATCTATAAATAATGGCCGAGGTCCTTATGTCTTTAAAATTAGTGGTCAAATTTGTCATCGTATTGGTTCTTTACTCCCTTGAGGGGGATCACCGTCCGGAATATGCACAACTTTACATATATGACACTGCCAATGAAATTGCAAACAGATTAAATGTAGTTTCTTCACGGACTGAGCCTTTCTCTGCTAATGAGACAATAGTTACCTCCCTTTTATACATGCTGGATGTCCATAATCCTATTGTAAAGCTATTTCGAACAGCTAGAGAAAGACTTCTACAATCTGGTGATTCCTACGGGCTTTTATCATCGAGCAATCTGCTGATCATCTATCCATTAGATTATATGGCACCCCGGATGCACATGGTGATATGTTCAGTACACCTGTGGCTTCCGAAGTTGTTGGATTAGTGGTCGGTGATTTAGGAAACACTGATGTTGGTAGGGATCTTATAATAGAAGACCACGCATCAAATCTGCAAAAGATAAGTGAAGACCACTGCAAATTTATGGCCATGCAATATCCTATCTTATTCCCTTATGGAGAGGATGGCTTCCATGATGGCCTAATGTATCAGTCCACCGGGCAATCATCATCTTCTCAGCGTCAGAAAGTTACAATTCTAGAATATTATGCATATAGACTACATGACAGACTTGGTGAATTCAACACTCCTCTACGGTGCAAAAGATTAACACAAGCTTATCAAGTAGATGCTTACTGTTGTGTTGAAGATAAACGAGTTAGGCACTACCGAACAGATGGTTTCCAAAAAAAATATAGATCCGCTTCCTATAAATCTTTGTCTACATCTGTTTCTAGGGGTAACAGATCTGCCTCTTCTCTTTCCACTGGGAGAGGGTTATTCTACCCTCATCTTTTGTTGGTGGGGCGCTATCTATATCAAAAGTACCGGGACTGTATTGGCATATGTAGGAAATATGGGTGCCCAGATCTGTTTATAACTTTCACAAGCAAACTCGGCATGGTGAGATAGCTCAAGCTTTGGCGATATTTCTGGTCGCAGACCATCGATCGTGCGCAGACATCATTGATAGGGTCTTCAAAATGAAACTGAATATTCTAATGGATGACATAACTAAAAATCACTTCTTTGGACCGATAAATGGAGGTATTTATCTTCCATCAGTGTATGTCATGAAAAAAATAAATCATACTACCAACTTACAATGGCACTAAGTTATTTTCTCTTTCTGAACAGTTGTGTATACAATTGAATTTCAAAAACGAGGTCTACCACATGCACATATCATAGTATGGTTGCAAAAGGATGGCCTCCTAGATGCTGAAAAAGTAGATTATTTGATCTCTGCCCAACTACCTGATCCAACGTCCGATAAAATTGGATATGATGCGGTTTCTACTTTTATGATCCATGGACCTTGCGGACCCTCGAACCCATCTTCGGTGTGCATGTTAGATGGTGTGTGCTCCAAAAAATATCCAAAGGAATTCTGTGAAGAAACAACCGTAATGGAAAATGGGTTGACACAGTATGCACGTCCAAGAAATGGGATTACTGTCCGTAAAAATCAGATCAACATTGACAATACCTTTGTTGTGCCTCACAATGTTGACTTGATAGTTAAATATCAGGCCCATATTAATGTGGAGAAGGTTAATCATGATGGAATGCATAAGTACCTTTTTAAATATGTAACGAAGGGGTTTGATAGGGCTAGAATTCAGATGCATTCTAACTGTTCAGCATCACAGTCCTCAAATGAAACTATCAATGAAATCAATAGATTCCTTGAGTGTCGTTATATTACTCCACATGAAGCTTGCTATCGTTTGCTCCAATATGATATCCATCATACAGACCCAACAGTTGAAAGTCTCCCTATACATTTACCATTTGAAAATAATGTTATTTATACCGAGGATGATGACTTGGAGGAGGTTATTGAAAATCCAAAGAATGCCAAGACTAAACTAAGCTGCGTGGCTAGAAGCAAATGCTTTGAAAGCCCTTTTGCTAGACAATATACCTATCTACAGTTTCCTGAAAATTTTACATGGTATGCAAAGGATAAAAAATGGAATATACGGCAAGGACATTTCAGAAAAGTTGCACGTATAGCCCATGTGAACCCTACCCAGGGAGAAGTGTTTTATTTAAGAATGCTACTGCATATTGTCAAAGGCGCCACATCGTTTCTCTCAGATTCGCATCTTGTAGCAGGGATTGAGTATGGAACTTATCGTGCTGCATGCCAAGCATTAGGTTTGCTTGGTGATGACCAAGAGTGGTCTAATGCTATCAATGATGCATCTCAGTGGGCTCTACCTTATCAATTACGACACCTTTTTGTTACAATCTTACTGTTTTGTGAAGTCAGTGACCCAAGAAAACTATATGACATCCATGCAAAACAAATGAGTGAGGATATTATGCATCAAATGAGATCCACAAGTTTTGGAGATGATAACTCTTCTAGGCAACTTTTGATTGAAATAGAAAAATTGTTAAGAGATAATGGATACAACCTATCTCATTTCAATCTTCCTATCCCCCGAAGAGAATCATTCTCTAGAAAATAGACTTCTATTGGATGAGCTTAGCTATGATATTCAAACAATGCAATCTACGATAGATGATGATATTCCAAGGCTCAATGATAACCAAAGAGAAGTTTTTGAAGCTATTTATAAATCTGTAGTTGAAAATGAAGGCCAAACATTCTTTGTATATGGTTATGGTGGGACTGGAAAAACATTTCTATGGACAACCCTCTTAAATTATGTGAGAAGCCAAGGCAAAATTGCCTTAGCGGTTGCGTCATCTGGTATTGCATCTCTATTATTACCTGGGGGTCGCACACCTCATTCTCGCTTCAAGCTCCCTCTAGACATTAAACATAATTCAGTGTGCTCTATTAAGAAAAATACAAATTTAGCAGCTCTAATTCAGAAAACATCATTGATTATTTGGGATGAAGCACCAGTGAATCATAAGTATTGTTTTGAAGCTCTAGATCGCAGTCTTAAGGATATAATGACAGATATATCACCTCATTGTGCTCACAAGCAGTTTGGAGGTATTACTGTTGTCCTTGGTGGTGACTTCCGTCAAACACTACCAGTTCTCAGACCAGCAAACAAACATTAGGTTATAGCTGCATGCATCATTAATTCTTATCTATGGCAGCATTGTACAGTTCTACACCTAACTGAGAATATGAGATTGAAGGCACCATCACTTTCAGAATCAGATCGTGAGCAATTAAGGTTATTTGCGGAATGGCTTTTGAGAATCGGAAATGGTAGTGAACCTTTCATTGATATCCCCAATGAACCCACAAATATGTTCATTCAAATTCCCACACCACTCTTACTTGAAGAATCATGTAGGGACCTAGATGGTCTCATCTCTTTTGTTTATGACTTAGGTTGCGATCCACCAAATATCTCATCATACTTATGTGATCGTGCCATTCTAGCTTCTAAGAATGAAACTGTTTCAATGATCAACATCAAAATGATTGAGCGATTGACCACACCTGAGATGTCATACTACAGTTCTGATTCCATTGATGATAGTTCTGCAAATCATTCTGCCCTAGAATCTCTATATCCTACAGAATTCTTGAATACTTTATCATTAAATGGTCTTCCTCCTCATCTTTTGCATCTAAAAATTGGGGTGCCCATAATGCTTCTACGGAATCTAGACCCATCAAGAGGACTGTGTAATGGTACTAGGCTAATTGTAACCCAATTAACAGGTCGTGTTATTGAGGCAGAGATAATCACGGGAAAAGCAAAGGGGTCTAAGGCATACATCCCCCGAATAGTCACTACATCAGCAGAATCAAAGTGGCCCTTCAAGCTTAGACGCCGACAGTTCCCTGTTAGGATTTCCTATGCTATGACAATAAATAAAAGCCAAGGTCAAACACTAGGGAAAGTTGGGGTCTACTTACCTTCTCCTGTATTCTCTCATGGTTTGCTCTATGTTGCATTTTCTCGAGTCACATCGCCACATGGTCTACGGATCCTGATAGAAAATGGTCCAACTCAGCATGAAAACTGCACACACAATGTAGTATACAATGAAATTTTCTCAAAAATATCAAAGGTTAACACTTACTCTTACTGAGATACATTTGAAATTTTGTGTATAACAAATAATGACTAGATTGCATATGATATTTATGTACTATTATTTTAACTATGACTAACCATATAATTATATATTTTTGCAGCATACTCTAAACCATGACTGAAACTACAAACCTCAAAGACATTATCATTTGGAAAAGACAAGTACAAGGTATTTGGAAGACTAATAAGGCTATGGGATTCTAGATATGCTACCACAGGCACATTGGTTAGCATAGATGGAATTCTTCTTGATGATCAGGTATGTATCTTTACTGAATTTGAATTAAATATTTGCAGATACTATGATCTATGTACTAAATACCATTTATTATAGGGAACTACAGCTCAAATTAGTGTTCCTCGAAACTTAGAAAAGGAATTCGAGAAAATACCTTGTTGAAGACAATGCCTACATTTTTCTCGGTGTTATTCTTGCTGCTCATCGAAATAATAGAAATTATACTTATGATCACCAAAATTACATCCTTCAGTTCACATCCATTTCTAAAGTTCATCGTCTAGAATCAAAGGGAGCCGACATACCACATTATGCTTTCAACTTCGCTCTTTTGATGGAATCCCGGATAAGTGTTTACAATCTAGACCACTTCTAGGTACTACATAATTTTTTCCTATTTTATCTAATTATATTTCACTATAGTAGTCATCTCATAGATTATGTTCTTTCTTCGCTAGATCTAATAGGAGTTATCAGCGACATTGGCCCATATGACTTCGCAGGCCCTAAGTCTCAGAAAAAGAACAGGAAAATCAAGATTCGCAACCTAGAGTATATCACTCACTTACATGTTCCCACTTTATTACCATCATTTGCACCTAAATATTATATTTATGTACTTCTTCCTGGTATTCCACAGTGAGCAAGAGCAGCAAATTATACTTTGGGACCAGCAGGGTCAACATTTTGATGAACAACAAGTTATGGAGAAATCTAGAGAAGGTGTCGTGGTAGTAATATTTGCAGGTGTTACCATATCCAAGTTTCTAGGCAAGTTATTTAGCATCAACCCCTGATATCTATTAGATTATTCAAGTACATGCATATAAATTCCATATATTTAACAACTAACTAATTCTAACAACTTATGCAGGAAAATATGAAGCAAGTTCAAGCTCAGCAACCCAAGTATATATTGATTTGGATTTTCCAGAGACAGCTAAATATAAGAAATATAAATGGGGAACACCTAACCTGTTACACAAAGCACCTAACACAATTCAGAATAGTCCTGTACAACCAACTCAAAAGGCACATACTATCGAAGAAATATTAGAACTATCAAATGAATCATTTGAGGTACGTATTTCATTCTATAACCTATTCGCTACAATCATATGCTAATATGTTTCATTTAATAACTTCAAAATGTTGTTACTGAATTTCTTCTGATACAATTAGTTATACTAAGTGCATAACTCTAATCTTGATTCCACTGATAAATCTAGCCCATAATCCTAGGATTAATAACCTAATATTGGGAACAAACACCAGCCATCAACTCCTCAGCTAATCATGTCATCTTAACTATTCATACTTTTAAAAAGTACCCTTTCAAATGTTTTTGAATTTCATATTGCAGGGAGGAAAATCATATAGCTGCATCGCAGAGGTCACATCCTTGCTTCAATCCATCAATTGGTACTACAAGGCATGCAAAAAGTGCAAGATGGGCTATAGCATCATTAACGATACTCCAAGATGTGCATGTACTTACCCCACACTGTCTCAGAGTAAGAAATCTGTAGCTACGATACATTATACCTTTCAAATAATCCATGCCTTTGTACTAACTTCATATCAATTTGAATACATAGGTTCAAACTACCCATCACAATTAAAGATAGTTCATCTGTCATGGATTGCATTGCTTTCTATAATGTAGCTGAGGATTTAGTGGAATGTTCAGCTCTAGAAGCTTCACAGAATATGCAGATTGAACCAGACAACCACCCACCTGTTCTCAACACAGCCATAGGAAAAAAAAGAATCTTCCATATAGGACTTAGTAAGAATATCTCATCAAAGTACCCAATCAGATATGTGCTCAAGAGATCTTACAAAGTTGATGATGATGAAATGATGAAAGGTACTCCAAAGCAACACATCCTCAAAAGGTAAACTTATTCATCAACTAAAATTTACTACCTTACAATTTTATAGTAACCTACTTTAATCATTTATTGAAATACAGGAAGGTCAGTCCTCAACCGAAATAACTCCAACAACCACACCGGAATAGCAGACACTAAACAAGCACGGTCGGACCATCCGAGGTATATAATACCACCATTCTTCTCAAAGCATGATCACAAAACTGATCTTTTAACATTGTAATTAGCACAGTACCATCAGCTAACTTAAAGGAACTAATTCAAATTATTGAGTTCCCCTATTTTCACACTTGTGTTTCCTAAAATTATTTCTGACTGATATATTTCTTAATTATTAAATTTTGTAGCAATCCACAAGCAAAGCGACATATTGATTTCAATGAGGAGGAGTCCGAGGCCACACTAAGCAAACACCACAAAATACAGTTAATACTACTTTACATCCATACATGTATTTACTAAACTATCCTTATCTCTAATATCTAACATTTATTGCAGGTGATCTTTGGAAACCATGGGGGGTCATATGAAAAAGCAAAGAGAGATCTATCAAATCATCTACCGCAAACTTCCTCAGAAATCTATTACTTTTGTTTTACTCTTTCAACAGGACTTAGAACCTATGCAGGATACTTAATCTTTCCCATTCGCTTTTAATTATGTTTATCTTTGAGACAATACTTTAAATCATGGAGACAATTTTTACCAATAAATAAAAACTGATAAATTCAGATCATGCACATATTCTCTCGTGATTCTTGGACTACCTTCGATGTCACATACAGTCATGCACTCGATGTGACATACAGTCATACACTGCGTTGAATGCAAAATATTCACACTGAGTCTCTTTTACTTTGAACCCACTTGCATTTAAAAAAAAAGGGAGTCCTCCTCATAGAGTAATACAACCAATGATAATATTGAAACTCAGGTTGCAATGCATCTTGTCATGTCCTCCATACTATATGTTGAACATTGTACATAGAGCTCAATGACTAAAATTGTTACACATGTTATCTTCTCATGTCCTGATAGACTTTATGAAAATCATTAATAATCTAATTTCAATAGAATCTAATAGATCTACTAAAATGAGTAATAACGGTACGAGAAAGGACCTATATGCCATCATCATTATCCATGTTTTTATTCATCAGCTACAATCTTTAGATTATCATTAGCTGGCTTAAGATAAATAGAACCTTAGTCAGGAGATGCATATACCAATAAATAGAAACTCCTTATTTGAGGTGATTACTAAACCTTTACTTTATAATATAGCACTATAAAATAGCTAATATGCCAACGTAACAAATCTTTTCCTCTCACTCTGATTACCTACCATTCAGCATCACTAACTCTAACTCTAAAATAAAACCAATTGTAGCATATGCACATCAAAACTTTCAGTTAATACTTATCATTTTTATCTTCTCTGAAGACTAAGAAGTTGAAGCTGCTCACTACATATTGGTTCATATTTTCAATTTCTTTCTATTATGTGTTGGCTCCCATTGAATTTTCTAAAATATCACATCTACCTTTACTTATTGTATACCTTAATTAGCAAACTATAACGCCCTTCCACTACCTTTCTTGCAGAATTAGCTATTTCAACTCAAAATATGTTTTTTTTTGAAGATGAACAGTCCTGAACGAACCATTATTGATTCTGCTGCACACACCCAGTTAAGGTGAGTAACCAATAACCTTTTGTATTATAGACAATAAATTGAACTGAATACATCATTTTATTTAATGTTTACTGTACACCTTATTATTTGCTAAAGGAAATACCATCTCCTTGGTATTCCTTCTTCCAACTGAAAACTGCAGTAATTACTTCTCTTTATCACAATTGATAGCAGTTTTTCCTCTTCATATTATCTCACCATCAATTCTGAATATCAAAGGTCTATCTAACACCAAAGCAATCACCTTCCTGCGCCAAAACCACATGCATAATCTTCCCCTCCACTTTTCACTCCCACCATTACTACCAATAACCAATAAAATCACCACTAACCGACAGCTATTACTCTTAATTCATTCATTACACCCCTTCATTATCTATCTATTCCATCCATATATATACATATACACATATTGAACAGTCGATCTCCATATCCTCCAAACTCTCCACATCATCGCAGGTCCAAAAACTTCACTGTTCCTTTTCAATACTTCAAATTTAGAAATATATGCTGACAATCTTTTCTTATCAGATTATCCTGAAAATTGGTACAGGTTACATCCAATTGGTATCCTGCATACGTCGCCCTTTGTCCAAATCAGGTACATCTCCAAAACTTATTCTTTAATCCATGCATCATATACCAATAGTGGGGTTCAACCTCAATGGCTCAATCAGCCGAGTCCTAGATCTACCTTGAAGATTGATGATTACCCTAAACTAGCTGTATAATGAGAACATTCTTAACAGTTTCAATCTAAAATCTTGGTTCAATCAAAAAACTTATGTGTTGCAATCACCTACTGTTTTTTTCCCAGTTGTACTTAGTCTGAATTAATCTGGAATTACATATCATCTTCCATTTTCAAGCCAAAAGAAAACTCACACTGTGATCTGTACTAAACTCACCCTAATTACTATATACTCATATCTAGAATTACCTATGTTTGATCATAGCTAAATTTACTACTTAATTCTGTTCCAACGTAGCCTGTATGTAACCTAGCCTACAACTATTTTTTCCTATAATATTGTATTCTGAAATATTCGAGACCCTTACTGAATCCATTCAATATGCAATCATCCACAACCACGCAAGGTAAAAGACCATCCAAAGATATATAGCTAACCACATGCATGTTGATCAAAATGCTTAGAACTGAGGAGATTTTAGAAATTTATGTATCTATCAATGCTATGAAATGTCTCTTCACAAATATCAATAGCACCATTACCCTTTCCTTCTATAATCAGTAACCAAATAACCTTGCTAAGAGCTCGGTTTATGTTATGCAGATCTACTGATCGATAACCGATTATATTTTAGGATCCAACCTATTCTAGCAAATACTATTTAGTACAGTTGAAGCTGGGTTTATTTTAGGCAGTGCTCCTTAGGTCACTCTCAAAACCCTTGATATAAACTTGCTTCTTAATTCAGTTCCAACCAAACCTGTGTCTAAGCATAGCTATAACTGTTTCTTCCTTATGCAGGTCACTTATTGAATCCACCAATTATGCAGTCATCCACATCCACCCAAGGTGAATTGTCATCCACAAACATGTTATTTTCAGCATGCCATTATACAATTCACTTATATAATGATATAATTGTTGCTATCTTATTACAGCAATAAATTCACGTATGCGTCATTGGTAGACTCAAGTAGAGAACATGATGCATACGGTTTGTCTCCATACCAAATTATGGAAGTCATTGCACTTGAACTAATGCCATATATTGATCCATCGGACATAGTACATGTGCCACCAAACTATATTATTTGCTCAGAAAACCCAAAACTACAGCATAGGTTACTTGCTCGCCCAACCATACACACAAAGTATTTTGAGCTAGAAGTATTACCTTGGTGCAAGGAACATGAGTGGGCTCAGCTGCCATGGATCACAGGTGAATACTATCTTCTCATATCATCTCCTTCTAACTGTTGGAAATATTGAAACCTATATACTAACAAAACTCCTTTTTCAACAAACATAGCTCCCCGCAACCGAGGGGTCAAAGATAGCTATCAATCCACTTGACATCCTTCCCGTGGTCAAACAAAAAAGACGGCAAGAAGGTTTACCACTTCACTTATTGAATCTATCAATTATGTTAATGCCTTTCTAACACATATTTAAACAATTCTGATGTATAGTACCCACTTCTTATCTGCAGGTATCCATCATCAATTAAAGGATTCTTTTGCAGTGCAATACCAAGAAATTATGACCTCCGAGCACCGGACCTCGTTACCTCCTCATTACGGAATTAAGAGACTACTACAATGCCAAATCTAATGGATTCACAGAGAGATCGAGAGAAAAAATTAAAGAGATCCATGCTATGTTCCCTGTTATTTTCGACACAACAGATAAACAACTTGCAGAAATCATCAAATCTACACAGCCACCACACTTTGGAAGCAATTTTGAAATCTTACATGACAACCGAACCTTCATCACTGCCTTGAAGACTGGCTGTTCACTCTAGAGACACAATCTTAAAGGACCTCAGCCATATTGCAGACTCTATTCTCAAATATATCAAGTACACCTCTCAACTTGGAAGGATTTACACATGGACCACCCTATATTGAGGTAATAACAAGTAATTCACTCATAACTCATCAACATTACCATAGATTTTCATTCTTGCAAATCAACTATTGTTTTTTTTTCATGTTCTGATTTCAGTTCCATCTACATATGCCCAACGGCTAAAAGTTATTTATACTGCGGCTATACAAAAGATTCACAACACAAAGCCTATTATTGAAACTATCAAGCGGGAGACAGACAGGTATGAAACTTATGTGACAATAGGTAATTCCACAAGAAGGTATTACGGTGACCACACCAAATCTGCAGAAGCAATGGAGGTAGCTGCAATTTTTTATGCTCTCAAACATATCACCAATGTTCAAGGCTATAGAATCATTGATCTGAATTTTCCAATACTTCAAAAATTAGTCTCGACATTGATGCTTGGAATGCACACATCAATAACTTTAAAATATTCAGTAACATCACCCTTAAAAGGATATACAAGTTTTACAATAATATAGTAGATGCCTGTCAACCAGTAAGAGAAGCTCAACTCCAAGTGAAGGATTTACAAAGTCTTGAGCAAGCCACATACACCCTTTTCCAAACACTTGATGATTTATGTCAAGCCATATCCATCTGTGCAACCAACTTAATACCTGCAAGGTAAAGTATACCATGCATTTAAACTTCAATACAATTAGAAGGTCTTAAACATAATAGCTGTCCATATTTTACGGGGAAAAATATCATGCAGTTCGTATTGGAATATATTCCCCGACAAGGTCATACTACCGTTGGGGTCAAGCACAGAGACCTTCCGTACCATCCACATGACAAGAACAGTGTTAATTGAGGTAAAACTTCTTTACTTTTGCTTTCAGTTCAACTGTTATGAACCAACCAATACTAAGATCGTACCTATTTAAAGTATCTCCCCTGTATATTGCTCTGCAGTTCAACTGTTATGGAACAACCAATACTAAGACCATAGCTATTTAGGGTAGCTCCCCTGTATATTGCTCTGCAGTTGTTATCGATACAATGTTACTCAATATCTATCCACAATGCATGATCCACAATATTATTCTTGGAAATAGAGCTGTCCTTTCTGTCTTAGTAAAACAAATTAGATCACCTAAACAAAAGTTGGTGATTCACACATGGCTTTAGACATGTTATAATGTAAAGGGAGAAAATAATATAGATATTAGCCATAACTCATATACATATCACTAAGGATAACACAGTAATTAGTTGGTAACTCCCCTTTATTAACCATGAATAAAACAGTAATTATTAATTATGATTTTATATAACCTAATTAAGAGGATTATATATAGGAGAGAATAGTAGATTGGGACCTTGGGGGTAGCTGAGACCATATAGCTAGCTAGCTGGTAATGGCGGACCAGTGATCGGCAGCGCCGTTTAACCTTTCATTGTGGAGCTCTTAGTTGGAAGCTTGAATCACATAAGCCAATCGATGTCTTTAGTCTTTAGTCTCTGTCAGGCTCCATTTCAGCTCTGGGTCCACTACTGATAACTAGCATGTGCATGCTCAGCATCTGGGAAGGTCTTGATAATTTAAAATTCAGAGAGTCCATGTGAGCTGATCACAATCACTGAACGTAATACCCCTATATAATTAATGGTCTGACCTGAACTGTAGTCAGGCGGATTTCTGTCAGTTATAAGTATGATATCATTTTACAGGTTCATTCTTCATGTGATCATTCTCATTTCCTTTGAATTTTCCCCCCTCTTCTACTCTGCAGGGGAAAACTGGAAACCATTTTCAACCAAAGCCCATTCCACCTTCTCCAACAAATAAGGTTCAGAGATTGAGCCACTTCAATTGGACTTCACAAAGCTCAACGACTCTACTTCTTCCTGCTGAAGATGCACGCAGGGACTCTACTGCTTGCAAAAATTTTTGGCTTTTGTTTATCCTGCGTTACTCTTACGTACCTGCTGAAGATGAACAGATATTACTCAACTATTCAGTGACCATTATAAACCAAACCAAACATTCCTTATGTTTTTAAGACATATTTTATATAAGATTACTTAAATTTTGCTTTTCGATTGTAAAGCAGTATTCGTGTTTTTCTTTATGAAGCACTTCAGTACATAACTCTTACTTTCAGATTTATGAAGCAGTATTGCGCTGAATGAACATGTGATCATTCTCATTTCCTTTGAATTCAACCTTTCTTTTATCTCTATTTTTTTTAAAAAAAACCCGCAGCAACGCGCGGGGAATCCCTCTAGTTCCTATAAAAAATTTCTCCGCAATCATCTTTTTGTGTTTCTGCACAGCAGTTTCTGCAAAAGCAATGTAGATGCCGCTGGATATATCTCGCTGCATAAACACAAACTGAATGTTCTAGCATTCCAGTTATATAAAACCATTGAGCGCCAAATTGTAACATATTGCATATATCACCCATGACGAATATTTTTGAGTTTTTTTTATGGATTCCAAACAAGCAGATGGCAAACATATATCCCTCGATAAACAAAGTTCTACAAAATTGAGAAATCTTGGAGACAGTTAACAACAATGGCTAGAGTATATTGTCACTTACATTTCTCTTGATCTTCCATTACATCTTCCAGCCCATGGCCTTCTGTCACAGGTGAATGTAAAATGAGGCAAAAGCTGTGGTTTGCAATCCAAACAATACCATTGAGAAAAAAAAGATTTTTTTTTCAAGTACATCAACAGTTTTGTCATGATATTTGTCGTATTTAGAAGAAAAAAAACATCTGGTAAGAACAGTTGCACATGTTTCCCAAAATCACAAATCTAAACCAGGTCAAATAGCCATGATGTGGTGCACTAATAATCAGAGAGGGGCGAAGGCACATGTGCCTACCTGAGAACTCAGCATAAGCAGCTAAGCGCTCCAACTTTACTATTTGTGTCTCCTATTTCTAAAAGGCTCCCTTCCGGCCCTTTTACATACTGTTTTGCTGCTCTTGACAAATACAGGCTTGATTAAGTTGAGCAGGAAAATAAATGGGATCTGTGAGCAGTTCCTTTTATTAGAGTATATATGTTCCAATCATGGGCAACAATAAACAATGTTTAGTGCAGAACACAATATTATTATAAGTTCCAACCTATATTCTTGAAAAATAAAAAGTACCAACACATCATTAAGAACATAGTAGATAAGATTTACTTTACTGGATAAAAATACCACCCCATAATGACTTCCATACCCTATAAGATAAGACTGATGGGAAACAAATCTGCATGCTGGGAGAAGAAAGGAGATAATATTGGAGGGGGCTAAGTTGATCAGAGGGAGACGGCAGATTCGGGCGTCACCTTCCCCTATCTCTGGGGTTCCTTACTGTAAAAGAGATACTGGGGTGGAGATCGCTGCAGCAAGGGCAGCATCAATGCAAGTCTGGAAGACCAGGAGTTTTGATGGCAATGGCCACAAGCCCCTTCAGATCTGATTGCCAGATTGACATAATGGACTGCTGAGATGAAGATAGCTGTGCAAGGGAGAGATCGAGAGCACCGAGGCATACCTATCATCATTGTAAACTTAACTGAATTGCTTATTAGAGAACGATTAGATCACAAATATTCAGGCTGATGAAGATTTATATAGAAAATACTGAAAAACGATAGAGTACCTAGAGTCACAGTAGTATAGTTACCATTGCAACAGTGATTGAAGAAAAGGATGGTTCTATCTAGCAGAAACAATCCTCAACAGGGTAGGCAAACTACCAATGATCCTTGGTTTTTCTCTATCCATGCTTCTGATGGTGATCCTTGCCTATTACAAAATACATGGAAAACCCAGTTACAATGACCGGTATGTTTGTGCTTACCACTGCACAAATGCAGAAATTGAATAGAACAAACATGTGAGGATTTCAGTTCATAACAATTGCGATGGGTCTGTAAATTTGCCAGTCTATGCACAAAGCTATCAGGGTGAACTAAAAAACCTCCAATGAAATTCGTGCGAACTCTACTGGGCTTGGAGGAGGCGTCCGGGTGCTCTCCCTCGCCTTGAGCTCACCAAGGTGTGTCAGGCCAAGGTTACCGACGTCCACCGTGGAGGAGCTACAAATGCAGCGGACTACTACGGCGACTTGTGCCAGTGTGCGGCGGCGCTGCACAAATTGAAGAGGGCAGCGTCAATTGGGCCAAGCACTAGGCCGAGAGCTTTTGTCCCTACATGGGATTGGGTATGTAGCAGTTCATCTCGTGCATGCAAAGCAGCAGCAGCGGCGTATGGCGCAAGGTCTCTAGAGGCGAAGCGGATACGGAGAAGGAGAGGACTCGGGCGGCAAGACGCAAAGGACGGGGCGTCTGCATCAGGGCCCTGTGCCGCTGTGCAGCCATTGCCGCCGCCTGCGACAGCATGGAACAAGGAGGGCCGGAGGGGGCCAACGGCCGAGGGGGAGGCCCGAACCCGGTCGTCGAGACGTTGCCGTGGCCGCCCGGCACCGGCCGCTGAGGTTGGGCTAGGCGCATCGCCAAATCCGTGCACGCGCAGGGCCGAGGGCGAGGGACCGTGCTGCTGTGCCCGCGAGACTCGCCGAGATGCCTAGGGAGAGGCTGCCGTGCACCCGTGCTGCTACGCCGGTGGCTGCTGCTTTCTCCCTTTCTTCCGTGCCACCGCACCTGGGCTCGCACAATGTGAACCATCAGGCCCGATGCGCTACGCTGATGTGCAGGGAGAACGAGTAGTTCTGCGGCCTGCGATTGCGTGCGCCATAGAAGGCGAACGAGGCGCATGGTTGGGCCAGACAAAAGCGAGCGAGTGGGCCGGACCAATAGAGTGGACTGGACGAAAAGAATGGGCTGGACAAAAAGATGACCTCAAATTTTGCCTTTTTATTATTAGGTAGAGATTGTTGGTGATGGAGTTGTTTTTTATTTTCTAATATTTATTGAAAAGATTGCAAGACTAGAATTTTAGGATTGTGTTGGTGTCGTCGGAGATGCTCTGAACGAGGTTCACCAATGGTAGACATTCATAGAGCATCTGGAGAAAATCTATATCCCAAAATTAGTTATTTGGAGGGCTATAATTTTGTTTTAAGGGCTTTAAAAGATTTCATCTCTCACCCCAATATCTCCTTTGATATGTGGGGCCAAGTTATCATTCATAGCACCCTTTCTTCTATTTTTTTCACTACTCACTCATTCGTTCGTCTCTCCCATTTTCCAAGCGCTGCATCCCCTTCCTCCACTGCTCCTCTTCCTCCGGCACTCCTCTTCCTCTGTCGCCGCTCCTCCATCACCGCTCCCTCCCCTTCCTATGCTCCTCCTCCCATAATGCTCCTCCTTGGCCACCTCTCATCCGCCGCCGCCACCTTGTCTGCTAGGCACGTTATCGCCAATGGCCTGATCTATGTCTGACGTTGCTCGCCGCCACCGACAAATGGAGAAACTCCAAGACCGTCGGTGACTTGGAAGATGCTTGGTGCGTGCTTTCACTCGTATTGGGGGTGAGTCAGGTCCCTCATCTTGAGGGATCGGGGGCTACATTTTGAATAACCGAGAGAAAAAAATTACTCACTAAGGGTGAGATTGGGGTACTGTTGGAGCTCTCAAATCCCTTAAATCATAGTTTTTTCTTATTGTTGGTGGAAATTAGGGGACTATTGACGTGGATCTCTGTATGTTTTAACTGTAGCAAAAATTTCATACTCATTAGGTCATGTATACCTTAGTTACAATTTTTCTAAAATCTAAATAAATTTAAAAATAAGTTATACATGATCCAATGAATATGAAAATTTTATTACAATTCAAGCATATAATAATTAGCCACTATAAATTTCATCACAATTGGACCATAGAAACCGTAGCTATGAATTAATTATAGAAAAACATAGATCTAAAACTATAACAAAAACAACAAAAACTTTAATTAAAGCGTATCATATTATATGTTCACTATATAGATCTATTCATGTAGAACCCAACAAAAGTAGATTTTCTATTTTATGATTTTTTATTTATTATGATTTTTTAAAGATTTGGTCAAAATAAATTAAAAAGAAAAGATAAAACTGCCTTCAAAACCGCTTATAACCAGGCTAGAGGGGTAAAACAAACAGTTCAAAAAGTTCAGGGGGGTGATTTACCCGATTTTAGGGTTCAGAAGAAAAAATAGGTTTTTAAAAAAGTTGAGGAAGGTAACGTGGACTTTTTCCTTATCTTCCCTCTCTTGATCCAGCGTATTGGGCTACGATTGTGGGTACTTTTGTAGCCTGTGCGTAGCACAGCGTGGGAGATGCAACGCTTATTGGCCCCTAAATTGTTGTTGGGACATCATCTTACTGTTGGGCCTAGAGGGAGTGAGAGCGGCGGCCCACGGTAGACAAAGCAGCAGCTCTCATGTTCCCACGGCCAGCAGCCCGGCACCTATGTCCAGCCCTCCAGGTAGCGTTTTGCATAGTGGTTGCTCTTTGTGCGGAGAGCTGGATTCATGGAAACACTACTATGTTTGAGTGGAATGTCTGAAGGGATGTGTGTGGAGTTTAGAGAGGGAAGAAATTACTGAATTGTTTGTACAGATTCAAGAGGTTGATGCAAGGGCCTAGCTATCTTATCTATGGTGATGAACAACTACCACATAAAGGCATGACGCAGGTGGTGGTTCGTCTTTGGGCGATGTGGTATATGAGGAGGGTCAGTTTTAGAGTCGCTCTATACCTACCGTTTTGTAGAGAGATTCATTAGCGAGTTGGAACTAATCAAGCCTGTAGCTAAGAAGAAGCAAACAATACAGAGGACTAGATCAAGGTAGATTCATCTGTTGAATGGGTTCATGAAGATCAATGTCAGTGCGGAGATATCCAAGAACACAAAAGGACTACATCCATAGTTGCGGTGGCTAGAGACGGAATGGGCAATTTCCTAGGAGCCTCGGCCTTGGTTATATAAGGAATAGGAGACGCTGAAGTGGTAGAGGCACTAGCTTGTGGAGGAGGGATATCACTTGCTAGCGATCTAAATTTGCAAGGCCAGTGGAGCATGGGATGATGACTAGTGTCATCCTTGGATGACCACCTAGCTTGCCTAAAGTCGGTGCTGAAGGCATCTAGCTTGCTGAGGCGACGAGCTAGAGGCCACACAACATGGTTGCATCGATGGTGACTCAGTGGAAGCAGGAGCCGACACCATCTGGCGGTGCAGTCAACCGAGATCCCACCAAACTACCGACATTGTGACCATGGGGCACATGACTAGTGCAACTAGGCCATGGAATGGACATAGGGAAAGATGACCCCACCAATAGTTATTGTCCAAGTGGCCCTCAAGCTTGCAGTGGCACAGCGTAGGGATGGGGCACACCACCTTAATGTGGTCATCAACAAGGTAGTTGAAGCACAGACCCACCACAAGGTTGGCCAACGCTGGCCAAGCGACGTGTGCCTAGTGAGGTGGATCGCAGCACTTGTTAACCACCTGTTTGAACCCATCAGCAGGAGTAGTGAACCTTGGGGGATGGAGGATGGTGGATCATGACAATTCGTAGGAGGTGGTGGGGAGCATGTGGCCAACGGCACGGATGGCTAGCGACGTGCATCTCCCATGAAAGTGCCCCCCACCAAGGATGACCGACTACGCCTTTTTGCCCTGCCCTACAGCACTGCCTTGCCCTTCATAACACCAATGCTCTGGCGCTTTGTGATATGTTGAAGCCCCAAACGCTATTGCACATAGATGTGTCTATGAATTAGAAGCGACTTATCATCTCGGCGATGTTGGGGGCGCAACCCGCCAGACTTGACTGCGACATCGCCGACATTTGCTTGCTTTAGTCTCAGCCTCCAGGGATGACGAAGGCCCGACTATGATGGTATGCACATGCTATGGTAGAATGGTAGGTCAAGAGGTGATGACGCTGAGCAGAGAGGACTACATGAACCACAACAAAATAAAAATGCGAGTACTGACGACGCCACATGACGAGGATGACGATGTGGAAGCCCCATGGTTGGAATCGTGGCACGGGAGCAACACACCATCATGGAGTAGGTCATCGTCTAAGGAGGAACCAACATCGTCTTCTTTGGCCTAGCCATGTAGCTTGGACCCCTTCGCCCTAAAATCACCAGGGAAGAAGGGTTGCTCCAAGCAGATGAGGGATGAGGAGGGCTTACTAGAGAGGTGAGGAGGGGTCTGGGTGGTCGCCAGAGTAGGGGAGTCTACTGGCAGGGGGCTGGCAGAGGAAGCTAGTGTCGGGGAGCTTCGAGCTGTCCGCGACCGAGAGATGATGGAGCTCAGAGTTCCTAGCATGAACAACGGGGTTTGACCTATCTCCAATTAGATCTGGCAAGAAGGATAGCAAATCTAGGCAATGCTGGGCTGTTTCGGCCAGGGATGAAGTAGATCTGGGGGATTCAAGGTTGACGGCGGCTGGGTTTGGTGGGGGTTCAGGTGGCTTCAACTGGTTGCCCATCCAAAGCAACACTATTTATGATGTCTCAGCTAAATGTTCTATTGTTAGGTCTATGCTATTCTTTGTAATAGTTTTTTTGTCCTTAAATAAATAGATTCCTAGAG
>JADLZL010005303.1:0-40802 GCA_015844335.1 Chrysopogon serrulatus
AAAATAAGAGTTATGCTTAACACGGTGCCGCCATCTTTGCCCTCCTCCAATGGACAAGATGGAACCAATGAGAGCTCCACATCTGCCAAAGGATCGGTGACCCTCGTGTCGCAACCAATAAGGAGTAATGGAACTAGTTCGCCGTAAGTAGCAAGCTTGGCAACGACAAGTAGATAGATATGATGAAAGCAAATAGAAGGATTTTTGTAGTGGTGGAGAGATGAGGTTCGTTGGCAAGGAGGCAAACTCTAGCGATGGGGGTATTGAGGACAAACAAGAAAGACTAGCGATGAGAATCAAATAAGATTATAAGAATGTGGAGAAAAGAAGCAAAGTGTATCACACGTGATGGGTTTTTTTACGTATGAAGAAAAAAAAAGGTCTTGATCATGTCATCCATCCACAAGTAACGTTTCTAGAGTGCACATACCCTCCTCCATGCACGAGATGGAACCAATGAGAGCTCAACATCTACCAAGGATCGATGACCCTCCTTCGTCGCAACCGATATGGAGTAATGGAACTAGTTTTGCTTAGCAAGCAGCGACAAGTAGATATATTTAATGAAAGCAAATAGAAGGATTTTTTGGTGGTGGAGAGATGAGGTTTTTTGGCAAGGACGAGGAAAACTCTAGTGATGGGGTGGCGCTAGGAAAATCGAAAAGACTAGAGATGAGAGTCAAATGAGATTATAAGGATGTGGGCAAAAAGGAAAGCGTATTACACATGATGGGTTTTCTATATGAAGAAGAAGAAGAAAAGATCTTGATCATTTCATCCATCCACAAGTTACGTTTCTAGAGTGCAAATGCCCTCTTCCAATGGATGACATGGAACCAACAAGAGCTCCACATATGCAAGGATCAGTGGCCCTCATTTGTTGTAACCGATAAGGAGTAATAAAACTAGTTACGCTTGGCAAGTAGCAAGCTAGATAGCGACAAGTAGATAGATCTAATGAAAGCAAATAGAAGGATTTTTGTGGTGGTGGAGAGACGAGGTTCATTGACAAGAGGCAAACTCTAGCTACCGGGGGGTGTCTAGGACAAACAAGAAAGACTAGAGATGAGAGTCCAATGCGATTATAATAAGAATGTGGAGGCAAAAAGGAGGGAAGTGTATCAAACGTGGTGGTTTTTTTTATGAATAAGAAAAAGGTCTTGATCATGTCATCCATCCACATGTTATGTTTGTAGAGTGCACATGCCCTCCTCCTATGGACATGGTGGAACCAATGATAGCTCCACATCTACCAAGGATCGAGGGCCCTCCTTTGTTGCAATGATATAGAGTAATGGAACTAGTTTTCTTGGCAAGTATCAAGCTAGACAACGACAAGTAGACATATCGATGAATGCAAATAGAAGTACTTTGTGGTGGGTAGAGAGTGAGGTTCATTGGCAAGGAGGCAAACTCTAGCGATGTCGAGGAAAAATGAGAAATACTTGAGATGAGAGTCAAATGAGATTATGTGTCGTCGAGGTGAAATACATGGTATATAAACCCTCCGCCTCAAAATTGTCACATAGTTAGGCCAAATAGCCACCTAAGGACAAGTCTGAGAGGACCCAACGAGGGGACCAGACAAGGACACATCCTGCTCGAAGACCATGACCCCCGTGGGATCAATCCGTCCCACACTACCTCGCATGGGCCCATTATCTTAACCTCGGAAGCACCCGACTCACACGACCTGCCTTTTTGACAGGTGGGACCGACCAAAAATCCTAACCCAGCGACTCCTGCGACCCCCGTGCATGAGGTCACCGGCTTTTTTCTCTTCCTCACTAGTAGCCCTGTCCCATACGATCCCAAGGACAGATCACGAGGAGCATAGGGGAGAGCAAGGCGATCACTGTGGCCATGTATGTGCGTCTAAACAATGCATTGATCGGAATGAATCTAGAGCGCCATGCCATCCTTATAGCATGTTCATTCGCTAAACCATTATTGGCAAGACCTAACATTGAGCGCACACATGGTAACCATATGCTCTCATATGGGCATATAGGGCGGCACTATATATTACTCCTAACTCGGTATGGGGCACGTTTAAATCAACTGTAGCACCCTACCGTACTACATATGCATGGTTAGCCTTGCCTACGATACCGTGACATAATCAATGGTATAGATCGTCATCTCACGCACAGGGAAGAAGGATGCCACCTGTTGGCGGTAAATACTTACTTATTCTAACGGCCAACTATTATCTAAAAAGGGAAAATTATCATAGCCATATTCACATATGCTTTTACTATTGACCTATTTCCACTTGTATTGAAGCACTATTGATTTTCAGGAAACATACAAGGAAAAGAGGAAAAATTCACAAGAATACACTTTCCGGCAAGGCGTATTTCACAAAAATCAAGCAAAGCCCAAGTCCAAGTACCAATCTGGACCAACAACCTACGGGAGAGGAACACAAGGGCACCAAGGAGCAAGTGGGCCAAAGCTAGGCCTGAGGGGGGCCACCCCGGTGTGGCGCACCGGGGGTGCGGCAAGCACCCTAGGTGGGCCAGCCCAGCCCATCTTTCTATCGCAGTTTCCTTGGTCGGTTGTGGAGGCGGTTCAGCCAGGCATTCAGTGCCCCTACCCCTAGAAACCGACCTCAAGCTAGTATATAAGAAGGGGGACACCCCCTCCATTTCACACAACACACACTACACCTTCACTTGTACTCTCAAGTGTTCCTCTCCACTTTTCACTTTATCCTTAGTAGTAGTAGATGTTGACGGTGGATAGCGTCAACATTTAATAGTGTAATAAACATGATAAATGGTCAATACACTTGCAAATAGAGAAGTCTAGGGTTTTATCTGACAAATTCCACGAGTTTTGGTGAATTATTATTTTCCAGGGATTGTTCCAGAAAACCATGGAAAAGGGTCTAACTATCAAACAGAGTAACGAAACTTATCCGTGATGGAAACATACATCATTAGGCTCTACAAGGATCAAGAAAACACCACGACGAAACAGAGGCCCAGAGGAGAAGGTAGAGGGCCAGCCGGCCCCAAGCAAGATGCGGGCGGCCTCCCCCTAAGCCCATCTCCTACGAGCTTCTGAAAGCTTCCTCCACCGCCTTTGAGGGTTAATATCCACCGTACCTTAAGTCGGTTTGATCAAACGACTGTCTTGCATCCCACCGGGCTATAAATACAGGGCCAGACCCCCCTCCCTAGGGGCACCACATTATTATGGAGATGTAGAGGTGTCCCTCGAATGGATGACCTCTCATCTCTAGAGAATTAGGGCTAGATATTCCAATGTAGCAGATTAGTTCTAGTCGGGAGTTAGGGAGAGCGGAGCTGCGCTCCAGTTCTGGAAGTCTTCAAAGTCTTGGTATGTCTTTGTAATTATTCTTTGTAAGACTTATGCTTTAATATATATTTATTTTCTCTAGTTACTTTATGTCTTTCATATTATGTTTAGTATAGTTGTTATATCTTGGCATGGGATCTCCGTTCGTATTGAGTGCTCTGGTTATCATATGTGATTAGAGTAGTAATCTTTAGTGTAGACATGGTGTCTAGGCTAGGGTTTACCTGAGGTTGCGCTCAATCCCACGATTAGTTGTGGTAGCCCCAGAGGTGACAGCTCTGTTAGGCCTTCGTATTCCACCACGTTCGGGTTGATGTTTTGTAGAACTGTTGGCAGCCTTCCCCAACTACCTTCTTCCCAGTCTTATTCGAGAGTTGGAAAGGTACTGCTGCTCCAAAGTACTATTGTGTGATTGCTATATCTACCCATAAATCAGTTATTATAGAACCCCAGTAATAGATAAGTGTTTAGGAACCTTAAACTCTCCCGTTGTCCTCTCACTTTAGCTATCTACTCTTTTATCATAGAATTCTCCTGTGTGCCTATGTCATTTACGCATAACTCCTATCATTTATCATTTACCCCCTACTCTAGTCTAGTTGGTGTACTAAGTTAGTAGATACATGACGGTGAACTATCAATGTCTTTATCCATTGTTTCCCAGTGGTAAAATATAAATAACTATACCTGGAATACTCCCGGTAAAATACTACAATGGTTTTCTGTGCGCTTGTGGAATCCTTCATATTTTAGTTGTGCATAAGAAATACCAACAAGCATTTTTGGCGCCGTTGCCGGGGAAACAATTGGCGTAAAGATTTTGATATTGATCTTGATGCCTGCTAACATAGTGTACCACTAGCTTTAGTAGGATTACCTCTTGTTTTGTTGAGTTGTGGAATAAGCGGGACATCAATCGTTCCAACCTTATGGCAAAATTCTACAAGAACAAGACATGGGGAGATATTGAAGAACTCAGGGTGCCTGAACGTTCGTGATTCAGCAACATTGGAACCCTGTCATCTCACAGGTTCATATAAACACATATATTATTCTAACCATGTGTAGATTGGAGAAAAAGTCATCATCACATGAATTCAAAGTTCATCACATGTGACGAATAAAGATGCTGCGCTACTCACAAATACCATTATGAGTCATGGTAAGTTTGATCAAGAAAGGTGAGAAAGTCTTGCTCATAGACTTTAAATTTGATGAGTAGTTATCTTGTTGCATTCCACTGCATGTTTACTTTGGAAAATCTATTCATCTACTCCATCTTATTGTTGACACCCCTTAATGTTATCTCTAGCTACGGCGCGAAAAATGCTTGTGGGCATAGCATCACTACTAGAACGCCAAGTTGTCATCCCCAGCAATAACACCAAGAGGTGTGGTATTAAATTATGCCACCATTTAGAATATAGAAATAGCATCCGCAAGCGGACAGATCAAATACCATTGTAGTATTTTATCGGGAGTATTGCAGGTATCGTTATTTATATTTTACCACTGGGAAACAATGGCTAAAGACATTGATAGTTCACCATCATGTATCTACTAACTAGTATACCAACTAGACCTAAGCAGGGGTAAGTGGTAAATGATAAGAGTTATGCATAATGTCACACACAAAGGAGAATTCTATAATATATGTATAGTCAACTAATTTGAGAGGCCAACGGGAGAGTTCAAGGTTCCTATGTACTTCTTTATTACTCGGGTTCTATTCTAGTTGACATTAGAATGTAACTAATGCATGGGTAAGTATAGCACATATAATGGCACTTCAGAGCAGCAATATCTTTTCAACTCTCGAATAGATGAGGAAGAAGTAGTTGGGGAAGGCTGCCAAAAGCTCTACGAAACACCAACTCCGACGTGGTGGAATATGAAGGCCATATAGAGCTGTCACCCCTATGGGCTACCACAACTAACCGTAAGAATTGGGTGCAACCTCAGGTAACCTATAGCCTAGACACCATGTCTACACTATTGATTACTACTCTAACCACATATGATAACTAGAGCACCTAATACAGGCGGAGATCCTATGCTAAGATGCAATAACTATACTAACCATACAAATAAGGCATATAAGTAAATAGAGAAGATAAATATACTAAAGCATAAGTGTTGCAAAGATAAGATACAAAGATATACCAGACCTCCAAGGCTCCACGGCGAGATCCGGAACGAAGCCTCTCAACCCTAGCTCTCAAGTTACTAAACTATTATATTGAAGAGTCTAGCCCTAATCTCCTTGGTGTGTTGATCTCCATGAGAGTATGATCCTCAAAGGGATGCCTCTCGAATGGATCCCAACGAATAATGAATTAGGGTTTCAGGGGATGTCTCCCCTCTGGGGTATGGGGCTGCTTTTATAGGGAGGAGCGATTAACGTGAGCCCTTGGATCAAACCGACATCGGGCGGACGGTGAGATCAATCCTCAAAGGCGGTGGAGCAACTTTGGGCGGCGGGCCACCGGACGGACTGGACCAGCCCGGCTGGTGCAGGGGGGGGACCGGCCGGTCCCACCTGGTGGCCGCCAGGCCTCCCCCTTCGGCGTGGTGTCTTCTGGTATCTTCTAGATCCTTCCTGTGTAGGTGCCACTTGCAAGTGCGATATCTTTTTATCCGGGACTTCAAATATAGCAAATGATATGTCTGTTTCGATCATCTCGATGAGCCTGTTGCAATGGTGCATTCTAATCCATCATTTGAGATACTTTTTTTTATACTGTCATATTGATCAACTTTGATAGCTTTTCCAAAGTATGTACTGTAGAAACATAGATTCACCAAAACTTGTAGAACTTCGTTAGATCAAAACCCTATACCTATGCTCTGTGGTTCATTTCATGTCAAGTTTGATGATAATTGATGGTTTATAATTGACATTAATGACCGTCAACAAGTTCTCCCAAGCTTAGCCTTTGCTAGTCCCTTAGCAAAGCTAAACTTATAAATAGATATAGATGTTCGTAATTCTTAGATCATTGTCGCAACATCGAAGTAACTCCTCAAAAGTATATCTGCATTTAGACAAAAATTCTCCTCCAAGCTTAAGCAATAATCGAGCTGACTTTTAAACTTACTCATGTTACCTTTGACTATAGGGCTTATCAGCTCTTCCTTAGGCCTTGAGTACTTGATGCAGTAAAGATCCCTGCCCAAGCACTATGTCTCAAGCTCTTCGCTCAACTATCATTCTGGAGTTTTTAAGGGTTTTCAAATTAAACTCAGAGTTTCCCATGTACGACACTCTCAAGTCTCTCAGTATATGTGGTATTTATGGATTCTCACCAAGGCAATGATGATGGTTGCCTTTCTCTTCATCCTATAACTAAAGCTTATGTGGAGCTCATAGGTAAGGAGAAAACTTAAAAGAGCAAACTTGCAATGCATGCGTTGTAAAGTCAAACAATGGATCCATAGAGAAACAAGTCATACAGTCGAATCAAGATGTATAGGTGGATGTATGGTGGAACCTAATTCTACTCAGCTCCTTGAATGCCTATCTCTCCTTTGAATTTTGAAAATTGGCCAGAGGTTATAAGCTATCTTTTTTTCTTTTTCTTAGGGAGTCGGGCATCTAAGTACCCATTGTTTTCATCACTAGGACACTTGTCCATTTTTTTTTCATCACCCTTCTCTTCTTTTTTTTTTCTTTCAAATATTTTTTTGCATAGCTCATAACACTCCTTTTGGCATTTATGGATTTGGAGAGATAGCACAAGGACTGGAGCATTTATTGGGTGACTATCCTAATGGAAATATTTTTAGTGTTTTCTCCTAGTGTAGGAGTAAAACATTTTTAGAAATGGATGTAGATGGAATGACATGTTATTGCGCCTACTTCAGTGTAGAGTAGTGCATATGGTGGTGGATCTTGATTCAAGAGCATGACAAATTTCTCACCAGGGTCACAAAGATTGATAAAACTCAATGCATGACAAGCAGCATGTATGTGGAAGTTTAACTAGCCTATCTCATCATGTTTGGCTCTAGTGGGAATGTAAGCTTTGTCATATAGGAACTCATCATGTAGGTTTTTACATTTTTCAAAAGATAAATCTCTAAAACTCTAGTGTCACTCAGAACAAGATAGATAGCAGCTCAGACTTTCTTAATCAGATCAATCAAGTACCTAGACTTAGTTCAAGCATATGCAACCCACAAGTTTCAGGCTCAGAGCAAATCTTCATGTCAAAACAGTTGGAGCTAAAACTTAGAAAAACTTTAGTCTAAAAACTAGGTACTTGAGAGGTGTTGTAAGAGAGCAGTTTATCATCATTTTAGATCATCTCGAGAGCTTCCTTTTTATTGACTCTATCTAGACAAATATTTTTATTTGGTTTTTTTATTTTTCAATGACTCATACTATATAATACTCTAAAGACTCTAAAAAGCATGGACCTTCATGTACCCACATATTTTGGTATTTTTCAATTTTTTATGACTGACTCGATAATCGCGTAGGTACACTTATCTGGGTACCTAGGGGATGCCTTCCCCCAAGCTAGTTGTTGTCGTGGTTGAGCATTAAAGCTGAGCAGTCCTCTCGATGGAGCTCATGCTTGCAAGAGCTGCTGTAGCCGGGAACCTCAATCTCATCCAACAAGAAGTTGCTTCCTCTACATAGTGATTAGCTGTGTGTTGGAAAGGTGTACTTCGAGTGATGTAGATGATAATTCCTCGGTGGACTAGCTCTTAGAGTCATCCTGCAGCAAACATCTCACCAAAACTCATGGAACGGGTTAGGATAAACATTAAGTGGTTAGCTGTTCACGGACTAGTTGTTGTGAGAGGTTTTTAAAAGTTGTTACAGTGCGTCCAGTGCAGCAAGATGCTCAATGATTATTTTTGGATTTTCTTTTTATTGAACAGAAAGGTAATATGCTTGCTACTTTTTATTTTATTTTTAGGCCACCACAGTGGACACTCCTTTAGTTTGCACTATAGGGATGTCACATGGGGCTTTGAGTTTTTCTAAATGTTTTTATTGTTTTCTATATAAGGATGATAAAAGCTAACTATGAATTAAAAGTGCAAGAAAGCAAATAGATAACTACCATTGTTACCTTATGGCAAGGGTTCGGAGTTTTGAGTCCTCTGGACAAGACTTCTCGTCATCATCACTCTTGGGGGCTTTATTGGATCCTAAGGATGGGGACCTGACGCTAGACCTTCTGGTGATAATGACTCGGTTGAGGAGGTTACCTTTTCCTTCCATACCTTTGTAGGTTGGGGACGTTCCTTAGGTGTAGTAGATTCTTCTTTGATTGCCTCCTCCTCAATGTTGCCCTTTTGAGAGCGATTCCTCCAGCGCTGGCATCTCCTCTTGGACAGGTGTTTACGGTGGATAGCGTCAACATTTTATATATCGAAAGGTATGAAACACACATCAATATCTAGAAGGCTAGGGGTTTATCTAACAATTTCCATGAGTTTTGGTGATTTATCAATTTTTAGGGACTGAACCAGAAAACACCGAAAAAGGGGCATAACTACAAATCTACATCACGGAATTATCTAAAACTCAGGAATACACCAAACTACTCTAGAAGGATCCAGAAGACACCGGAGCGAAGGAGAGGCGAGGCCACCTCCAGGTGGGGCCGGTCGGCCCCACCTGCTAGGCCGGCCGGCCTCCCATGAGGAGAACTCTCTCCCCCCTTCTGGAATGTTCCTCCATCGACCTTGAGGATCAATCTTAGCCCTACGTGAAGTCGGTTTGATCAAACGGCTGTCATGCATCCCACCGGACTATATAAGCGGAGCCAGACCTCCCCCTGGAAACCCTAATTCATTCCAATTCATTCAATACCTCATTCAAGTCATTCAAGGACGAGCCAGTTGAAAATCAAGTCATCTAGAGCTTCAAGTTCTAGTTCCTCATAGCCTTCTAGTTCATAGTTTAGCATAGTTAGATCTAGATTAGAGAAAGTCAAGGCGTGTTAATCAGTCTTGGATTCCAGAAGTTGTCAAGAAGAGAAGAGTCTGGTATAGTTCTTAAGCTTTTCTTTCTTATTGTATTATCTACGTTCGTATGATATTTACTAGCAACATTGTGCTTCATCTTAGTTTAATTATTATGTTCATTGTCTACTTTAATACATCTAGATTAGTTGGTTTGCTATTATATTCATGCACTGGTTCGTATAGCGCTCATCTAGTTGATCATATGGTGAGTGGTAGGCAATATGTAGACATGGTGTCTAGATGTTTTGCTTATCTACGGATATCCCCAGTCGTGCCGGGTAGTGAGGTTGATCGTGGGTGTGACAGATCCATTGAGTCCTTTGTAGGCCTTTCCCCGTACGGTGGATTGGTAGAGTGGGATTGTCAGGTTGAGAGGAGGTTCCTATACTCATCTTCTCCTGTACATTGCTCCGATGTGTTTGGGAACTATAGTAGTATAATTTGACAATGATTACTAGATGTACTTGCACTAGTTGACGTAGCTTTGACATGTAGTTAATTACATAGGAGTTATTTCTCTATTAATTGATTAGACAACGCTGACATGATTAGAGTGCTATGATGGATTAGTATCATTAGGAGATGACTGATTAATGGCTCGTTATTGTTATCATTATCATATTATTTATCTTGTGACTTACCCCTGTTATGAGTAAGAGTGTATAACATTAATTACATCGTCTATTCAATGCATATACATGTTATCAATACTATGAAGTAGCTTCTTAGCAATGCCTTTCCAGTGGTAGAATATAAATGACAACCTAGTAATACTGTAGGTAAAATGCTACAATGGTATAATTATCTGTCCGCTTGCAGAATTGTTTTTAGTTTATATTCATCTTTATTTATTTCTGCCTAGTCACATAAACAATGATAAGATTTAGTACCCGAGTTTATTCCTAGATTTACAATTAGGGATGACAACCTAGTTTCACAGTTAGGAGTAAGGGTAAAGAGGCTAGTGGCTAGTTGCTAAAGGCAAGTTAATTAGTACCAACATTTCTAGTGTCATTGCGTGGGATAGAAAATTGAGATTTATTACAGTGACGTTAGAAATGCCAACAATAGGGTGAAAGCTTCTCTCCTGGGAATTAGAAGTGGATTTGGCCCGATCCATTATAGATGATGGCATTGGTGGTGCTGAGGAACGGCTTCCCAAGGATGATGGGTGTCTCATCTTCTTCTCCCATGTCCAGTATCATGAAGTCGGTCGGGACATAGTGAATGTGGATTTTGACCATGATGTCCTTCGCTACTCCCTCTAGAAATCTCATCGTGTTGTCTGCCAGCTGCAGCTATTTTGCACCATCTGATCTAGGAGCTGAGGATGTAGACGGTTGCATTTTCTTCTATCAACCTCTCTTGATCTTTACTAGTTTTGGATTGATGAGTTGATGTCCATTGAAGCTGCAAACTTGAGTTCCTCCTTGATTTTCTTTGTCTTCCAATCGCGGGTGGAAAGTTTGTTCTTTTTTGATGATGCTCCAGCCGTCTTGATGATTGAGGAAAGAACTCCATTAGTACTTGCATGAGAGCTTCAGCTCCAATGACTTGTGGGTGTCATCCTCTGTTCATGATTGTTCACAAACTTGGGAGACACCATCGACATACCACCATTGATGACTGATGTTTATTGATATAGGGATGCACACTATGATATAGTGGGGTCCGTCATCTTGGTCTTTGCTGTCGGTATTCGAGTGTCTTCAAAGATGTTGATAAGAGTAGGCATCGGTTTGGCCCATATAGGGAAAGTTGCATCCTACTTATCATTGCCTTCTTCACTTGAAGACATAGAGTAAGGGGCACTCCAGTTCTATGTCAATGATCCACATCATGTTTCTTAACCAACCACAAACTTGCTTTATGTTCCTTTGACTTGTATGCATACATGCTTGAGATGGTGGGCGTGGGAGAGCAGTAAAGGGTAGCAACTGGCTAGTGCAAGGATGAGCTAGTTAATCTACTCTTACTGGCCTGAAGGTCCCTTTTGCCTTGCAGGGTGATTGGTCTACTATTATGGTGAAGTGTAGAAAGTGTTGAAGTGTTCTCATATTGATTTCTTTCCATCTTGGTCCTTCCTATACACTTATTCTCCTTCCTTTTCATGTCAAACCATGAATAGACATTTATTCCTTTTTTCTGCAATAATGTCAGTGGACATATACCCGAAAGATTGCAACAAATTTGAAACATGGGTTGTTATCCATTTTCATCTATGTTAATGAAAAGATGGATTTAGGATCACTCTAGCATATATTTTATTTATCATGTTTTGCATTTGTTCACTACATTCTTGCATGGTTCAAGGTAATGGTAACTTACAGCAAAAGATCAGTGAATAAAGTTTGATACTTACAGTTCTTCTCTCTAAAGGATGAGTTGTCTTTTTTGCGCAAAGTTATTTTCTACCTTGATTCATCTCTGATATGAATTCATCACAGGACTTACCCAAATTGAATTTGAGAGTTTCCTGCAGGGGTTAGTCCAACAAAATGATCTATATCTACTAAGAGATCTTTGTTGGTTCAAAAATCAACCTAGACACTATGTCTAATTTGATTTAGGAAAGTATTTTAACCTAAGCACCATGTTTAATTTAAAAGCTTTTTAGAAGTAAACCTCAACACACCTTATGATTCAAAAATCAAACTGAGACACCATGTCTAATTTAATTCGAGGGAAGGCAGATTAAACCAAGCACCATACTTAATTTAAAAGGTGTATGAAAATACTTCAAAACCTAAGCATACAATAGCAAATAAAGGTAGCATGGGAGCACATAGACATTTACTCAAATAGAGATGAGAGCATGATCATGTATGGTGAGAATGTTTTTTTATTTTTAAGTAGAGATCAAGTGCTATGCATGTGTGCAAAGAACTAATCATGCTATGGATTTGATATGAGATAGAGTAGATGCATGGATTGTTCAAAGCAAATATACAGTGGAATGCAACATGATAACTACTCATTAAGTTTAAAGTCCATGAGCAAGACTATCTCACCTTTCTTGATTATACTTACCATGACTCACAAATCCACAAGTGGAATCTATGAGTAGTGTAGCATCTTTGTTCATCACACATGATGAGATTTGAATTCTTGTGACGATGATCTTTTCTCCAATCTACACATGGTTAGACTAATATATATGTTTATACAAACCTATGAGATGGCAGGGCTCCATTATTGATGGATCATGAATGTTCAGGCACCCTGGGTTCTTCAATATCTCCCTTGTCATGTTCTTGTGGAATGTCGCCAGAAGGTTGAACAATTTATTTTCTGCTTATTCCACAACTCAATAAACACAGGGGTAATCCTACTAAAGCTAGTGGTAGACTAGGTTAGCAGATATCAAGATCAATATCAAAATCTTTACGCCAATTGTTTTCCCGGCAACGGCGCCAAAATGCTTGTTGACACCCCTTAATGTTATCTCTAGCTACAGTGCTAAAAATGCTTGTGGGCATAGCATCGCTACTAGAATGCCAAGTTGTCATTTCCAGCAATAACACCAAGAGGTGTGGTATTAAATCATGCCACCATTTAGAATATAGAAATAGTATCCGCAAGCGCACAGATCAAATACCATTGTAGCATTTTACCGGGAGTATTCCAGGTATCGTTATTTATATTTTACCACTGGGAAACAATGGCTAAAGACATTGATAGTTCACCATCATGTATCTACTAACTAGTATACCAACTAGACCTAAGCAGGGGTAAGTGGTAAATGATAAGAGTTATGCATAATGTCACACACAAAGGAGAATTCTATAATATATGTATAGTCAACTAACTTGAGAGGCCAACGGGAGAGTTCAAGGTTCCTATATACTTCTTTATTACTCGGGTTCTATTCTAGTTGACATTAGAATGTAACTAATGCATGGGTAAGTATAGCACACATAATAGCACTTTGAAGCAGCAGTACCTTTCCAACTCTCAAATAGATGAGAAAGAAGTAGTTGAGGCAGGCTGCCAAAAGCTCTACGAAACACCAACTCCGACGTGGTGGAATACGAAGGCCACATAGAGCTGTCACCCCTATGAGCTACCGCAACTAACCGTAAGAATTGGGTGCAACCTCAGGTAACCTATAGCCTAGACACCATGTCTACACTATCGATTACTACTCTAGCCACATATGATAACTAGAGCACCTAATACAGGCGGAGATCCTATGCTAAGATGCAATAACTACACTAACCATACAAATAAGGCATAGAAGTAAATAGAGAAGATAAATATACTAAAGCATAAGTATTGCAAAGATAAGATACAAAGATATACCAGACCTCTAAGGCTCCACGGCGAGATCCGGAACGAAGCCTCTCAACCCTAGCTCTCAAGTTACTAAACTATTACATTGAAGAGTCTAGCCCTAATCTCCCTGGTGTGTTGATCTCCATGAGAGTATGATCCTCAAAGGGACGCCTCTCGAATGGATCCCAATGAATAATGAATTAGGGTTTTAGGGGATGTCTCCCCTCTGGGGTCTAGGGCTGCTTTTATCGGGAGGAGCGATTAACGTGAGCCCTTGGATCAAACCGACATCGGCGGACGGCTGAGATCAATCCTCAAAGGCGGTGGAGCAACCTGGGCGAAGCGGGCTGCCAGCGGGCTCTGGACTGGACCGGCCAGTCTGGGGTGGGACCGGCCGGTCCCACCTGGTGGCCGGCGGGCCTCCCCCCTTCGGGCGTGGTGTCTTACGGTACCTTCTAGATCCTTCCTGTGTAGGTGCCACTTGCAGGTGCGATATCTTTTCATCCGGGACTTCAAATATAGCAAATGATATGTCCATTTCGATCGTCTCGATGAGCCCGTTGCAATGGTGCATTCTAATCCATCATTTGAGATACTTTTATACTATCATATTGATCAACTTTGATAGCTTTTCTAGTATGTACCTGTAGAAACATAGATTCACCAAAATTCGTGGAACTCGTTAGATCAAAACCCTATACCTATGCTCTGTGGTTCATTTCATGCTAAGTTTGATGGAATTGATGGTTTATAATTGACATTAATGATCATCAACACTCATATCAAATCCACAGCATGTTTAGTTTCTTGCACACATGTATGTCACTTGCATCTCTACTTGAAAAATAAAAAAACATTCTCACCATATATGATCATGCTTTCATCTATTTGAGTAAATCTCTATGTGCTTTCATACTGTCTTTGTTTGCTATAGTATGCTTTGGTTTGGAAGTTCTATACATACTTTTATAGGCTTTTGAATTGAGCATAGTGCTTAGGTTAAATAGCCTACCTTTTAAATTAGACATGGAGTTTGATTTAGTTATTGAACTAAAAATTATTGTAGTAGACATTAGATATTTTATTGGACTAACCCCCTATAGGAAACTTTCAAATTCAATTCAGGTAAGTTAAGAGATGAACTCACATCAAGAGATGAATCAAGATATGTGATGAAGTCCAATAACTTTGCACAAAAAAGGAAGACACAGCTCATTCTCCATGCAAGAACTGTAAGTATCAAAGTTTATTCACTTAATCTTTTGTCGCAAGCTATCTTTGGCTTGAACCATATAAAAGTGCAGCTACCAACAAAATTTGTTAAAAAAAATCTATGCTAAAGTAATCCTAAAAGCCTAGCCTTTTGTTAGCATAGATGAAATTCGCATGAAATACATAGACCATAACCCACATTCCAAACTTGTTGCTATTGACGGTCCTTAATGTCAATCATAAACCATCAACTATTGCATATAATAATATGAAATGAATCACAAACCATAGTTATAGGGTTTGATTCTAACAAGTTTCATGAGTTTTGATAAATCATTGTTTCTACAGGTACATACTAGAAGAGTTATCAAAGAGAGCCAATGTGATAGTATAAAAGTATCTCAAATGATAGATTAGAATGCACCATTATGACGGGCTCATCGAGACGATCGAAACAGACATATCATTTGCCATATTTGGAGTCCCGAACGAAAAGATATCGCACCTGTAAGCGGCACCTGCACAGGAAGGATCTAGAAGACACCAGAAACCACCCCGCGGAAGGTGGGACCCACCTGTCATAGGGGGAGACTGGCCGGTCCCACCCCTGGACCGGTCGGTCTGGGATTTTGGCCGTTTCGGTCCAGCTTTGAAGGTCGGTTCTCCCACCGCCTTAGGGTTTCAATCTGGGCCCTTGCTTAAGTCGGTTTGATCCGAGGGCTGAGGTTCATCGTGTGGGATTATAAAAGCAGCCCTAGACCCCCCTCCCTCAATCATCTAAGAAACCCTAATTCATATTCTCTGAGGGGGGATCAGCTAAGAGGTGTCCCTTGAATGGATAACCTCTTAGCAGTTATTAGAAAATAGAGAGAGAGGAGAGGAGAGAGTAGAAGGTGGAGCCGGCCTGTCGGATCTCCTCAACTTTGTACCTCTACGGAGACGATTCTTCATTGATTTATCTTTAGGTTCTTCTATCGGTAACTCTAAGTCTTCTATTTAATTAAGTTTAGTTCTTACTTTACTTTGCTTATGGGATCTCCGCTCGTATTGAGTGCTCTAGTTATTGCGCATAGCGAGAGTAGTAATCGTTAGTGTAGACGTGGTGTCTAGACTAGTGTTTACCTGAGTTTGAGCCCAATTCTTACGTTACGGTTAGTTGTGGTAGCCTCTAGAGGTGACAGCTCTTTTGGCCTTCGTATTCCACCACGTCGGAATTGGTGTTTCGTAGAGCTTTTGGCAGCCTTCCCTAGCTACTTCTTTCTCATCTTTTCAAGAGTTGGAAAGGTACTGTTGCTCCAAAGTAAGTTAAGTATAGTAAGTCTGATCCTTAGTTATCTAGTTGATCTTAGACAACCCCTCTCTACCCACCAAAAACATTTACCTTTTCTATCCTTGGACGTTCTTGATTTGTTCCTAGTACACTTTGCATTCCTCGTAGAAATTGATACCTTGGAATACTCTTAGGTGAAAGCTACAGCGGTATTCATGCACTTGCGGATCTTTTCTGTTTGTGTTAAAATATACCAACAAGCTTTCTGGCGCCGTTGCCGGGGAACGGTAGCTGTTCTAGGATTGAACCAAGTTCATCTGTGTATCTTTTATTTTCCTTTTTATCACCACCTTTACACAACCACATGGATTCCACGCCTATCTTTCAATTGTCGGCTCTAAAGGGCGAGTTGTTGGAGCCTCCATCATCATCACATCCTATACTAACTGATGGCTATGAGCTTCGCCTTGCTTTTATAGCCATGGTTTGGGAGCAACCCTTCTCTGGATTAGAAGACAAAAATCCCTACACCCACCTTAGGGAATTTAAGCAATTGTGTTCTTGCTTGACTATTGCTGGCATGACACAAGAGACCATTAAATGGAAATTGTTTCCATTCTCCCTTTTGGGAAGAGCAAAACAGTGGTATGCTCATACTGTAGGAGGAGTGAATGCAAATTGGAATTTTGCCTTGCTTTCTTCCCTCTTCCTAGGATTGCCGCCCTTCGAATAGAAGTTCTCACCTTTCAACAAAAGGAGAAGGAGACATTAGGAGCAGCTTGGGCTAGGTTTTTAAGTCTTATCAATACCGGTCCAACCCTTCACTTGCCTAACCACGTGCTTCTTTACCACTTCCATCTTGGTCTTAGCAAGGAAGCTGCTCTACACCTTGACCTATCTTCTGGAGGTTCATTCTCGCATAACACCATGAGCGAGGGGAAAGCCATTCTAGAGAAAATCCTTGAAAACACCCCTTACACTGGCATTTTTGATGAATTCTCGAGAGAAGAAGAAGAAGTCAAGCCAACAAGAGGAGGTAGACACAACCGAATCCAAAATCACTGCAAATCCTTCTGAAAATTTGGTTGTTAAAGAACCTCCCATTAAGGAAACCCAAGGTAATCTGAAAGATGATGAATCCCATCATTCCATGTTTCTTTTTGAAATTGAGGATGGTCTTTTTGAAGATTTTGGAAATGCCTCAAATTTACCGGTCCAAGTGAAAACTCTTGCGCATTCTATGTCATCTAAGCATGATGATGGTCCGGCTAATGATGCTTTCCTTATGGAACACATTAAAGGACTATCGGCCATCATGAGTCGTGAGTCATTGGCAGAAATGGAGTTATCTACTAAGATAGCCTGAATCATTGCCCCCTCAGATGTTATGACTTGTATGCTTAAGGGCATCACCATAGAGGCTCACTATAGTCCTACCATTGGGATGAATATCATTTCAAAGGCTTTGGTCGAACAACTATGCCCCAACGAGTTTTTGATCCCACCTCATAAGCTTCTAAGAATTCCTTCTAGAGTAACTCTTGAAAGTTATGGGGTCATAAGGTCTATTCTATTGAGAATACGATGGTCTGAGTATCGTTTAGATTTTCATATCTTTGACATCTCAGATACATCCATCTTGATTGGAGTGTCTTTTGGGATACTCTTACAAGAAAGATCAAAACAGGGTCTCCTAGATTTAAAGTTAGGAAGTTCTTCTATCACCATCTCACTTGCATGCTCAAATAATGCGATAGTAGAACTCAAACCCGAGCATGACCCTGTTGAGGAGGTCTTGATGACATCTTTAGAGGACATGGCCCAACCAACTCTCGATGATGAATACTTTATTCAAGAAGAGGAAGAGTTGGCAGAGCCTGTCGAGTTAAAGGAAATCGAGGTGCCATCATAACCTTCAGTTGAGCTGAAACCACTTCCTTCTGGCTTAAAATATGTCTTTCTCAATAATAACCGAGAAACTCTAGTCATCATAAGTAACAAGCTTTCTGAAGAAGAAACTCATCAGCTTGTCGCCGTTCTAGGAAGACATAAATCGGCCATTGGCTACTCACTCCAAGACCTCAAGGGAATTAGTCCCATCCTTTGCACTCACCGTATTCCCATTGATCCTGATGCTTCACCATCAAGGAAACCACAAAGGAGACTTAACAACGCCATGAGAGAAGTTGTTAAGAAAGAGGTCCTCAAGCTCTTACACGCCGGGATTATTTATCCCGTACCTTATAGTGAGTTAGCCCTGTCCAAGTTGTGCCAAAAAAAGGAGGAATGACGGTCATGAGGAATGAGAAGAATGAACTCATCCCTCAACGTACTGTCATGGGGTGGCGTATGTGTATTGACTACCGGAAACTTAACAAGACTACAAAGAAAGATCACTTTCCGTTACCCTTCATTGATGAAATGTTGGAACGGCTTGCAAATCACTCTTTCTTTTGCTTCTTTGATGGGTATTCCGGGTATCATCAAATTCCAATCCACCCTGATGACCAAAGTAAGACCACGTTCACATGCCCGTATAGAACTTATGCATACCGACGAATGTCGTTCGGGTTGTGCAATGCTCCAGCCTCCTTCCAACGGTGCATGATGTCTATTTTCTCTGACATGATCGAGAAAATCATAGAGGTATTTATGGATGACTTTACCATCTATGGTAAAACCTTCAATGATTGCCTAGAGAATTTAGACAAGGTCTTACAACGGTGTGAAGAAAAGCACTTAGTCTTGAACTGGGAGAAATGCCACTTTATGGTTCGAGAAGGAATAGTGCTAGGACATAAGGTGTTTGAACGTGGGATAGAAGTGGATAGAGCAAAGATGGAAGTCATTGAACAACTTCCACCTCCCACAAATGTGAAGGGCATTCGCAGCTTTCTAGGCCATGCAGGGTTCTATAGGCGTTTCATCAAAGACTTTTCTCAAATCGCTAGACCCCTGACTAGCCTTCTAGTCAAAGATGCACCTTTTGTTTTCAACAGTGAGTGCCTTGAGGCCTTTAAAATTCTGAAGAGGGCACTCATCTCAGCTCCAATAATCTAACCACCTGATTGGAGTTTGCCTTTTGAGATCATGTGTGATGCTAGCGACTTTACGGTTGGTGCGGTTTTAGGCCAAACCAAAGACAAGAAACATTATGCTATATCCTATGCTAGCAAAACCTTGTCTGGGCCACAGCTTAATTATGCTACCACTGAAAAAGAGATGTTGGCAGTGGTCTTCAATAGACAAGTTTAGATCTTACTTAGTGGGGACGAAGGTAATAATTTACACAGACCATGCTGCACTTAAATACCTCCTCACTAAGAAAGATGCTAAGCCTCGGTTAATCCGATGGATTCTTCTGCTCTAAGAATTTGACATAGAAATAAGGGATAAGAAAAGAGTAAAAAATTTAGTAGCTGACCACTTGTCTAGACTTCAATATAAGACACACATGAGCTACCTATTAATGACTATCTAAGGGACGACACGCTCCTTGCGGTAACGGACCACGATCCTTGGTACGCAAATATTGTCAACTATATGGTTGCAGGTTATGTTCCACTAGGAGGAGACAAGAGGAAGCTCCAGTATGAGAGTCATACCCATTTGTGGGATGATCCTTATCTTTACAGGATCTGTGCCGATGGGTTGCTACGGAGGTGTGTCCCGACAATTGAAGGCATGAAAATCATTGAAAGATGTCATTCATCACCCTATGGAGGACATTATAAAGTATTTCGAACACATGCGAAGATCTGGCAAAGTGGATTCTTCTGGCCAACTATGTATCAAGATACAAAAGAGTTCATCAAAAGATGCGTCAGATGCTAGAAGCATGGAAACATCAACACTCGTGATGCTATGCCACTCATGAACAACCTCCAAGTGGAATTGTTTGATGTCTAGGGAATTGACTTCATGGGACCCTTCCCAAAGTCAAGAGATGCTGAATACATCTTGGTGGCAGTTGACTATGTGTCTAAATGGATAGAAGCATTACCATGTCGAGCCGTCGACTCCAAGCACTCTAAGAAGATGTTCAACGAAGTGATATTTCCACAATTTGGAATGCCTAGAATGGTCATAAGTGATGGAGGCTCACATTTCATTGACAAGATATTCCGACAGTTCTTAGCAGAAAATGGATGTTGACGGTCCTTAACGCCTATTTTATACCATCAACTAATGCTCAATATAACATGATATCAACCATAAAGCATAGTTGTAGGGTTTGATTCTAATGAGTTCCACGAGTTGTGTTGTTCTCGATCGTTTTGCAGGTATATCTAATTTTGCACAGAATAAAAGTATCTTAAATGATGAATTAGACTACACCATTGTGACGGGCTCGTCGAGACGATCGAAACGGACACATCATTTGCTATATTCGAGTCCGGAGTCAAAAGATATCAATTCTACACGAGACCAACACTAGAAGACTCTAGAAGGCACCGTAAGACGACGCACCGAAGGTGGGGCCCACTGCTACAGGGGTGGGGCCGCCCGGCCCCACCCGGGGCCGACCGGGCGCCTCCGGAGCCCATTTGTGGCCCGCTTCGACGGACGGTCCGCTACCGCCTTAGGGTTTGCATCTTCACTATTGCCGAGTCGAATTAGTCCCACATCGCCTGTCTAGAAGAGGTGGAGGCTTTTCTAGACTATAAATAAAGAGGTAGACCCCCTCCCTGAGGGCACCACATTATGGAGATGTAGAGGCGTCCCTCGAATGGATGACCTCTCATCTCTAGAGAATTAGGGCTAGACTTTCCAATGTAGTTCTAGTGAGAGTTAGGGAGAGCGGCGCTACGCCCGGGTTCCGGAGGAGTCTTCGGAAGAGTCATTAGAGTTTTGGTATGTCTTTATATTTATTCTTGTAAGACTTATGCTTTAATATATTTATCTTCTCTATTTACTTTATGCCTTTATATTATGTTTAGTATAGTTGTTATACTTTAGCATGGGATCTCCGCTTGTATTAGGTGCTCTAGTTAGCGTACGTGACTAGAGTAGTAATCGTTAGCGTAGACGTGATGTCTAGGCTAGTGTTTACCTGAGTTTGCGCCCAATTCTTACGGTTAGTTGTGGTAGCCATCGAGGTGACAACTTTGTTGGTCTTCGTATTCCACCACGTCGGAGTTGGTGTTTTCAGAGCTTTTTGCAGCCTTACCCGGCTACCTTCTTCCCAGTCTTATTCGAGAGTTGGATAGGTACCGTTGCTCCAAAGTGTTATTGTGTGATTACTTTATCTACCATAAATCAGTTATTATAGAACCTTGGTAATAGAGAAGTATTTAGGAACCTTGAACTCTCCCGTTGTTCTCTCACTTTAGCTATCTATTTACTTATCATAGAATTCTCCCTGTGTGTGTCATATATACATAATTCCTATCATCTATCATTTACCCCCCTACTTTAGTCTAGTTGGTGTATTAAGTCAGTAGATACATGATGGTGAACTATCAATGTCTTATTCCATTGTTTCCCAGTGGTAAAATATAAATAACGATACCCGAAATACTCCGGTAAAATGCTACAATGGTTTTTTCGTGCGCTTGCGGAATCCTTTATATTTTAATTGTGCATAAGAAATACCAACAAGCATTTTTGACGCTGTTGCCGGGGATAGGGATTTATCTCTATTTCTAGTAGCGACGTTAGAAATGTCAACAAGCATTTTTTGCCGTTGTTTTGGGGAAACAATTGGCGTAGAGATTTTGATATTGATCTTGATATCTACTAATCTAGTCTACTACTAGCTTTAGTAGGATTACTCCTATTTTGTTGAGTTGTGGAATAAGCAGGATATCAACCGTTTCAACCTTCTGGCGAAATTCCACAAGAACAAGACATTGAAGAACCTAGGGTGCCCAAACATTCATGATCCATCAACAATAAAGCCCCCGCCATCTCACAAGTATGTATAAATATTTATATATATTATTCTAGCCATGTGTAGATTGAAAAGAAAAGTCATCATCACATGAATTCAAAGCTCATCACATGTGACGAATAAAGATGCTGCGCTAATCATAAATACCATTGTGATTCATGGTAAGTATGATCAAGAAAGGTGAGAAAGTCTTGCTCATAGACTTTAAATTTGATGAGTAGTTATCCTGTTGCATTCCACTGCATATTTCCTTTAAATAATTCATGCATCTACTCCATCTCATATCAAATCGATAGCATATTTAGTTTCTTGCACACATATATGTCACTTGCATAGCTACTTAAAAATAATGATAATAATAAAAAATATATTCTCACCATGCATGATCATGTTTTCATCTCTATTTGAGTAAATCTCTATATGCTTTCATGCTACCTTTGTTTACTTAGGTTTTGAAGTATTTTCATACACCTTTTAAATTAAGCATGGTGCTTGGTTTAAACCATCTTCTTAAATTATATTAGACATGGTGTCTAGTTTGGTTTTTGAATCATAAGGTGTGTTGAGTTTACTTCTAAAAAGTTTTTAAATTAAGCGTGGTGCTTAGGTTAAAATGCTTTCCTAAATCAAATTAGACGTGGTGTCTAGGTTGATTTTTGAACTAAAAGTATGCTCTAGTGGATATTGGATATTTTATTAGACTAACCCCTGCGGGGAAACTCCTACATTCAATTCGGGTAAGTCAAGAGATAAACTCACAGAGATGAATCAAGGCATGTGATGAAGTCCAATAACTTTACACAAAAGGAAGACACAGCTCGTTCTCCATGGAAGAGTTGTAAGTATCAAAGTTTATTCACTTAATCTTTTATCGCAAGTTACCTTTGCCTTGAACCATATAACAGTGCAGCCACCAACATGAACATTTGTTAGAAGAAATCTATGCCAAATAATTCTAAAAGCACATCCTTTCACTAGCATAGATGAAATTTGCATAAATTATATGGACCATAATCCACATTCCAAACTTGTTGCAATCCTTCGGGTATGTGTCCACTAACACTTATGTAGAAAAAAAGAATAAATGTCTGATCATGGTTCAAAATGAAAAGAAAGAAGAACAAGTGTATAGAAAGGATTAAGATGGAAAGAAATAGATGAAAAAAAACACTTCAATGCCTTCTACACTTTATCATGATAGTGGACCAATTATCTTGCAAGACATAAGGTATGTTTACCCAAGCCTCATGCAACTCTCAACTATATTCAATATCTTATATCACGTTGTTAATCCATACCTTATGTCATGCTTAAGTTATTAAAACTTAAAACAAACAAAATATTCTTTTGGTTCACCTACGTATTCTTGGTTCTATCTCTAGTCTTTTAAACTTCCTTACTCTATTATAAGTATGCTTTAGAATATTACTTAAACATCATAACATCAAAGTATATTTGTATAAGAATTTGGATGTATATATAGACTATTGATCCTCTCATGTATAAAAATGTTTAAATCATATTAGGAGACTTCATAGAATCAAATCGAGGTTTAAAGTTATTCTTCAAAGTAACATCATTATCTTAACCTTGTTGAAAAAGTTGAAATAATGGTGAATCATTTAGAACATGAGTTATAGATTAATCTTTAACTCTTTGGCAAACATTATCCATACTTTAAATAAATAGTATATTCCTTCGGGTATGTGTTGTCTACTAATCCCTTGCAGGAAAAAAAAAATAATAAGAGAAATAAAAGTCTAGAAGAGTGAGAAAGGAGTACAACATATGAGACAAAATGCTCAAGCTGCAAGGAAGGAAAAAGACCATTTAAAATCATCTATCCTTTACTACATGGTGTCATCATGCTCTAGTAATAAAGGTAACATCTTAAAGGTAAGTGGTCATCATTTCCTCTTGATCGTGGAGTACATACCATAGCACTATTCTCTTGATCTCAATCTTAACCAAATGAGCTCAAATATGATATATCTTATTTTTTTTGAAGATGGTTGTCATCATGTTAATCTTGATAACTTATAAAGATGAACAACCCTTCCATAGGTTAAGCAACTCCACTCCTTTATCTAGTAAACTTAAATGCCATATTTATACTCTTGATCTCTCATGTTATAAATGAACAATGAGAAAAGACATCAATCTTATTGTGCCTAAGGTTAGAGAATGAATAAATTTCTGGTTCTGTTGGTGTTTTCCCACCAATGGAGCCCCTGCACTTGATCTCTACCTTGTCTTTATGAGCAGAACCCACTTCAAGCAAAGTGTGAGGAGATTCCCCAAATTCTACAAGTGGGAGTTCTAAAACTAGTAACAAGGATGCACATAAGATTGGCTTTGAGATGCTAACAAAAAGAAAGGAAGAAGGTGGCACACCATTGGAAACGCCACTAGTGGAGACACCACCTCAATCCTCATCCTTAGAAGCAAACCGAAGTACTCGGTCAATGAACTATTGCAAGGAGGAGTCTAGTTCGGAGGACTCAAAACATCGAACCCTTGCCGTGAGGTAACATCGGTAGTTATTCATATTTACTTTCTTACATTGCATGATTTATTTTCTCTTAACCATATTTACTTTTCTACATTAGTATTACATAGAAAATAATAAAAATAAATAGATATGCATTAGGTTGCAGTCATGCATCTTAAAAAAAATTAATTAAGCCCCATATGAAACCCTTGTAACGTAAAAGTTATAGGAGTTCTCACTGTGGTGGCCTACAAAATAAAAATACATATCATGCATTTGTACTTTCTGCATATAAACCTATAAAATCTAAAAATATTAATTGAGCATCCTGCTGTAATACTGTTATCATAAACATACTTTGAAACCTCCACAACACCCAATCCTCTAAAACAGCTAACCACTAATGTTTTATCCTAATACCGTTCCACGAGTTTTGGTGTTTTATGAGAGTTTTCTGCAGGATGACTCCAAGAGCCTGCTCACCCAGGAATCTTCATCTTCATCACTCGAAGCACATCTCTCTGACACACAGCTGACCTCTGTGTAAAGAAAGTAACTTCTTGAGTGATGAGATTGAAGTATTTCTAGCAACACTTGCTCTTATAAGTATGAGCTCCTCTATGAGGACCACTCAGCTTTAATGCTCAACTATAGCAACATCCAGCTTGGGGGAGAGCAACCCCTAGTTATCAGGTAAGTATACCTATGCAATTATCGAGTCCATCTTATAGTCATAAAATACCAAAAATATGTGGGCACATGAAGGTCCACGTCTATAGAGTCTCTTATGAGTCCATTAGTCTAAAAGAAATAAAAAGATGAATAACACTCAAAACCAAATAAAAATACTCTAGCTATTTATTAAGGTGTGATCATAGAGTGTGTTTACAGTTCTATCTAGTTGTTAAGAATCAAATAAAAACTAAAGAACAATAAAATTCTGTCTTGGAGATGATGAATAGTTGCTCTGTCGTAATTCCTTTCACGTGCCTAGTTTTCAACCTTAAATTCTCCCGAGTTTTGGATATGACTGTTTTGATATAAGAATTTACTCCGAACCCGAAACTTGTGGAGGCATATGCTTAAGCTAAGTCTAGGTAATTGAGGGATATGATATGAGAAAGTCTAAGCTGCTATTTATCTTATTCCTAGCAATACTAAGTTCTGGAGATTTATCTTTTAAAAACTAAAAATCTTACATGATGAGCTCTTGTATGACAAAGTTTAAATTCCTACCAAAGCTATATATGATATACATTTAGAATAGGAAAACCTTTGCTCAATCATCTTTGCGTGCTTTACACTGAGTTTAGTCAACCTTTGTTGTATACCTTATGAGAGTCTTGTCATGCTTTTAAAATCAAGATCACACTCACACACTCCACCAATATATGCATTGCGCCTATCACGGGAGTAAGCGCAATCATTTTTTCACTTTCATCCAGATCCACCTTAAAAATGTTCTGCTCCTATACTGGGAGTGAACAACCAAAAATATACCCCATAGGATAACCCCTTGTTTAATGCTCTACGTTCTTATTGTTATCTCTCCAATCATTTATTGTATTCAAAGGATGCATATGGCTATGCAAAAAGAAAAGTTATTAGAAAAAAATAAGAGGAAGTTAAAATGCTTGCCTCCTTAAAAAAAAGAAAAAAAAGAAAGAAGAAAAAGAATAAAGATAGCCCATGTTTTCCTGTGAAAGTTCTAAGTCCAAGAGAGAGATTTATTTCTAAAGAGCAAAAGTAGAATTAGGTTTAGCCACCATATATTCACCTATCCACTATATTTCATACACATGCACATCTTGGTTTGATTGTATGACTTGACTCTCTATGGATCCATTGTTTACTTTTTACGATATATGAATTGCAAGTATGCTCATCCTTGTTTAATGCCACTCCTATAAGCTCCACTATAATCATTAGTCATAGCAGGGCATGATAACATAAATGCCTCAAGTGAGATCCATAAATACCACATATTAAGAGACTTGAGGGTGTCATACAATTAAGCTCTGAGTTTTATTTCAAAAACTTGTAAAAACTCCAGAATATTGGTTGAGTGAAGAATTTGAGACGTAGTGCTTGACTTGATTGTTCTATCTTTCAATTACTCAAGACTCACGTGAAAGTTGAAAAGCTCCATAGTTAATGGTAACATGGGTAAGTTCGAAAGTTAGAGCAGTTTTGTCTAATTCAAGAGAGAATATCAGTTTGAAAGCATGTGTACTTTTGAGAAGTGAAAGCATTGTAGCAACTCCTGATCCAAATTTAGTAGTTAGGCTTTGCTAAGGGACTAGCAAAGGGTAAGCTTGGGGGAACTTGTTGACGGTCCTTAACGCCTATTTTATACCATCAACTAATGCTCAATATAACATGATATCAACCATAAAGCATAGTTGTAGGGTTTGATTCTAATGAGTTCCACGAGTTGTGTTGTTCTCGATCGTTTTGTAGGTATATCTAATTTTGCACAGAAGAAAAGTATCTTAAATGATGAATTAGACTGCACCATTGCGACGGGCTCGTCGAGACGATCGAAACGGACACATCATTTGCTATATTCGAGTCCGGAGTCAAAAGATATCAATTCTACACGAAACCAACACTAGAAGACTCTAGAAGGCACCAGAAGCCGACGTACCGAAGGTGGGGCCCACTGCTACAGGGTGGGGCCGCTCGGCCCCACCCCAGGGCCGACCGACGCCCTCCGGAGCCCATTTGTGGCCCGCTTCGAAGGACGGTCTGCTACCGCCTTAGGGTTTGCATCTCCACTATTGCCGAAGTCGAATTAGTCCCACATCGCCTGTCTAGAAGAGGTGGAGGCTTTTCTAGACTATAAATAAAGAGGTAGACCCCCTCCCTGAGGGCACCACATTATGGAGATGTAGAGGCGTCCCTCGAATGGATGACCTCTCATCTCTAGAGAATTAGGGCTAGACTTTCCAATGTAGTTCTAGTGAGAGTTAGGGAGAGCGGCGCTACGCCCGGGTTCCGGAGGAGTCTTCGGAAGAGTCATTAGAGTTTTGGTATGTCTTTATATTTATTCTTGTAAGACTTATGCTTTAATATATTTATCTTCTCTATTTACTTTATGCCTTTATATTATGTTTAGTATAGTTGTTATACTTTAGCATGGGATCTCCTTTGTATTAGGTGCTCTAGTTAGCGTCACGTGACTAGAGTAGTAATCGTTAGCGTAGACGTGGTGTCTAGGCTAGTGTTTACATGAGTTTGTGCCCAATTCTTACGGTTAGTTGTGGTAGCCATCAGAGGTGACAGCTTTGTTGGTCTTCGTATTCCACCACGTCGGAGTTGGTGTTTCGTAGAGCTTTTGGCAGCCTTACCCAGCTACCTTCTTTCCAGTCTTATTCGAGAGTTGGATAGGTACTGTTGCTCCAAAGTGTTATTGTGTGATTACTTTATCTACCATAAATCAGTTATTATAGAACCTTGGTAATAGAGAAGTATTTAGGAACCTTGAACTCTCCCGTTATTCTCTCACTTTAGCTATCTATTTACTTATCATAGAATTCTCCTGTGCGTGTCATATATACATAATTCCTATCATCTATCATTTACCCCCTACTTTAGTCTAGTTGGTGTATTAAGTACCCCCTACTTTAGTCTAGTTGGTGTATTAAGTTAGTAGATACATGATGGTGAACTATCAATGTCTTATTCCATTGTTTCCCAGTGGTAAAATATAAATAACGATACCTAGAATACTCCCGGTAAAATGCTACAATGGTTTTCTGTGCGCTTGCGGAATCCTTTATATTTTAATTGTGCATAAGAAATACCAACAAGCATTTTGGCGCCGTTGCCGGGGATAGGGATTTACCTCTATTTCTAGTAGCGACGTTAGAAATGTCAACAATGGAGTCAAGCACAATATTGCAAGTCCATACGATCCCTAAACAAGCGGTCAAGCTAAAACATCAAATAAGCAAATCAAGAACATCCTACAAAAGACCGTGGATAATATGGGCAAGAAATGGAAATACAAGCTTTCTGATGCGCTATGGACATATCGAACTGCATACAAGACACCCATAGGCATGACACCGTATCAGCTTGTATATGGGAAGACATGTCATTTGCCTGTTGAATTGGATTCAGAGCTCATTGGGCAATCAAGAAATGGAACATGGATCTCCATCTAGTGTAACACCCAGTTTTATAAATAAAACTGAGGAATAATATATGTGGGCCCAGGAAGTCCCAAACCACATATATTTACAAATTGTAGCATTAACATTGCACGAACAGCGTTTAAAACTTATTACATCACTTCATCACGTCTGACACATCATTGCCAACGGCTTTATTTACATAGCGGATACGTAAAAGAGAAGACTCCATCCCACGGGGACACCGACCGGTGGTTCGCTCTCCTTAGAAGTCTGGACATCTTCGGGAAACTCCTCATAATTCTCCTCGTCGGTACCCGTCCGGGATTTTGTTGATTATAAGGCAAGCGTCGGCGAACCATGCTCAGCAAGTATAACCATGGGGAATGCAAGGCTCAAAAGCTTGACTCGGTTGACTGCGGTTAGCATTTTAGTTATACATATTTTAATCTATCTCTATTTATTAATCATAGTGAGAGAACCCATATCCCATGTGTAGATTAGATATAACAGCAACATTTAAGTTATACCAAAACCATCCATGTATTTTGCTATACAAAAGGATCCAGCCGCTCGTGTCCGTGAGCACGGCTGATATATCAGATTTAAGAACTCTGCAGAGTTTGTACAACTTTAACCGGAAGTCGTGATTCCCATATGCCGGGGTTTGCAAAGCCCACATCACCTCCTCTATGGAAGTGTGGCAGGATTTCACTATGAAGCCTTTCACTAGTAACTCTAACAAATTAGTAGCCGCGAGGTTTCAACAGCTAGGCGAATGGAGCCCCCCTTCAAGACTCGGTGCACAAATGACCGTAGCCCAGCTACACATCTTGACAGGCAAGAAGCCATTCTGCAACCTAGGCCCCCCCTCTTGCGCCTTTCGGTAACTACTAATTAGCTAGAGAAAACTAGTTATACAGCTAAGATCGAGCCATGTGATTCTCCGGATGTACGGATCTCGGGTTGCCGCTTTAAGTGTAAGTCCTTATGGAGAGCAGTTTGGAGTATAAGAGTCCAAGCTCCGGCCCCCTTTGTTGTTAAAAAGTAAGTTTTAACCATTGTTGCATATAACCATAAGTCAAGATTATAAAGTGCCATTAGCGAGCGTAGCAACTAGTATATCTAAGATGCAAAAACCCCCCCCATAGGTAACAAGGAATGTAGATCAAAGGTAGCTAGTCATGGCCTTAGGGTATATCAAATTTAGACACATGCACATGAATAAAGTGATTAATGATTGCTGGGTAACAAGGAAAACCATAGGCTATACTTGCCTTGATCACAAGCTTGATCCTGGTACAGACTCCTCGATCACTTGCTCCTCGAAAACCTCGCCCTCTATACGCAAGATCATCACCAAGCAAGACATCCAGGACAACCATCATATGCAAGCCAAATATACTTCTATTAGAACATTACACCAAACAGTATAAACAGAGGGTAAATAGTTTATAAAACTATTCTACTCATTGCTACGATCACGTGAGCGAAAAGAATCACCCAAATCGGATTTAAAACGTGAAAGATATGAAGAAAATAAGGTGCAAGTGGCAATTCTGTAAATAAATAGAACTATTTTCGGATTTAAAATAATTAAAACTGAATTTCCAACGTGATAGGGGACGGCGGGTCCTATTTTTCGGAAACTGCGAGGGGGGGTTAGATCATAAGAAAACAGGACTAAAATTGAAATCCTTTGAACCGGGTGCGGACCGCGGGTTAAAAAGAAGAAAGGGGGGGGCTTTTGCGCAAAAGCGGCCGCTGCCGCCGGCGCGGACGCCAGCAGAGGGCGCCACGTGGCACCACGCGGTTGGCCGGGTCCATGGACGCGGGCGCGGGGCGGGCTGCGCGCTCGGTCCATGGGTCCACCGTGGACCGCTATGGCGGGGCACGCCGGCTCGCCGGCGTAGTAGCCGGGCGGCGCCCGAGCCACGGCAAGTTACGGCGGGGCACCGGGCGACGGCGGGGGAGCACGGCGAACGCGCTTACGGGGCTCGGCGTTGCCGGTTGGGCTCACCACGATGCGTGGCCGGCGGCGGCGGTCCGCAGAGAGAGAGAGGAGCTCCGGTGAGCTTTTTTCCGCGGAGAATAAGAGGGAGAGGGCGGGTGGCGTCGGGCGGGGGCGGCCTCACTCTTCCGACGGTCGGCGGGCGCAGTTAACGACGGCGGAGCGGGGCCGCCGGAGCGGCTCCCGACGGGCGGGCGGCGTGCGGACGGACGGCGAACGGGAAGGGAGGTCCCGGGGCCTCGCCTTGGCTTTATAGGCCGGGAGAGGCGGTGGAGGGGCGCTGGTGCGCCACTAGGCCGCGCAGGGCGGGCCGAGTGGCCATTATGGCCACTACGGCGGCGGTTACGGCAATGGGCGTCGGGCGGCGCGGGCGCTTCGGGCGGGAGGAAGAAGAAGGGCGCCGGGTCGCCGACAGGTGGGGCCGGGCGGCGGCGGCCGCGGCAAAGGCGGGCACGCGGGCCCGAAGCGGTCGGCTGGCAGCGGCAGCCGAGCAGGCGGGCAAGCGCTGGGCGCGAGCCGGGCCGCGAAGGCCCATCGCGGCGGCCGCCTAAGGGGGGGAAAGGGAAGGCCAAGCGGGCCACGGCCGGGCCCATGCGCGCGGGGAAGAAGGAAAGGGGAGAGGAGAAGGGCCGGGCTGGCTTTGGCCTTGGGCTAGAAAAGAGAAAGGGAGAGGAAAGAAGAAAAGAAAAGCTTTTCAATTTTCAGAAATGTAAAACTTGCTCCAATTCAAACCAAATTTGAATTCAAACCACTTCAAGCTAGCCCTACACTCACACATATAAATAATGCACCAGCATGTATGCACACAAATGTTTCTAAAACCTTATAATTAATTTTAATAATTGTGAAAAGTTATTATTTACCTAGGTAGTCCATGGAAAGATAAAGGGAAGAAAACCAAATTATTTAATAAATTCTGAAAATGATTTTTTTTAGGGTGTTACAAACCTACCCCCCTTAAGATGAATCTCGTCCCCGAGATTCGGAAGATTGAAAAAGATATGGATACTCTGACTTTAGATCTTCCTCTCTTTCCCAAGTCGCCTCATCCTCAGAATGTCTGCTCCACTGAACCTTACACATTCTGATAATCTTACTTCGTGTGATTCTCTCAGCTATATCTAGGATTTTGACCGGACACTCTGTATATGTAAGATCTCCCCTGATATCAAGCTCTTCCAAAGGCAACTGTTCCTCGGGCACGCGTAGACACTTTTTAAGCTGTGACACGTGAAATACATTGTGTACCCCCGATGCATTTTTACGGCAACTCAAGTTGATAGGCTACTTCACCTCTTCTTTCTAAAATCTTAAAAGGTCCCACATATCTTGATGCCAATTTCCCTTTAGCATTAAACCTTTTAACTCCTCTCATTGGTGAGACTTTGAGATATACGAAATCTCCAACCTTAAACTCTAAATCTCTCCTTCGGGTATCTGCATAGCTTTTCTGTCTCGATTGAGCTATTTTCAGATTTTCACGAATCGCTTGAACTTGCTCTTCTGCCTGCTTCAACACATCGGGACCAAACACTTGGCTCTCTCCGGTCGATTCAGAATAACGGAGTTCTGCATTGTCTACCATACAATGCCTCAAAAGGTGACATTTTTAAGCTTTTCTGATAGCTATTATTATAAGAGAACTCTGCGTACGACAAGCTTTTGTCCCAGCTAGTTCCATATTGTAAAGCACACGCTCTCAACATGTCTTCTAGGATCTGATTTGTTCTTTCTGTTTGTCCATCTGTCTGAGGATGGTATGCAGAACTAAAATTCAACTTTGTGCCCAAGGACTCATGGAGTTTCTGCCAAAAGTGAGATGTAAACTGAGTCCCTCTATCAGAAACTATTTTCTTTGGAACCCCGTGTAGACACACAATCCTCTCCATATACAATTCTGCTAACTTTGCCCCAGAGTATGTGGTTTTAACAGGGAGAAAATGAGCCACTTTGGTTAATCGATCCACAATCACCCATATAGAATCATACCCTCTTTGAGTTCGAGGTAAACCTACTATAAAATCCATGCCTACCTCCTCCCACTTCCATTCAGGTATTTTCATGGGTTGCAACAGTCCCGCAGGTCTTTGATGTTCTGCCTTAACTCTTTGACATGTATCACATATAGCCACATATTACGCCACATCCCTTTTTAACCCATACCACCAATACTTCTCCTTGAGATCAAGGTACATCTTTGTGCTTCGGGATGAATAGAGTATCTTTGAGTTGTGAGCTTCATTAAGTATCATCTCTTTGATGGGCTTTGAATTGGGCACACAAATCCTTTTTCCATACCATACAGTTCCTTGGTCATCCATTCTAAATCCAGGGGCCTTGCCAATAACTATACGTTCCGCAATGTCTCTAATATCCTCATCTTCCAACTGCCCTTTACGAATTTCCTTTTCCAGGACAGGCTCTACTACTAACTCCGTAGTGTTAGCCACTATAGATAAGTTTAGCAATGCCAGATCTTCCTGTAATTCCCTTGGAAGTTGGGACACACAAACCACGTTAGCATAACTTCTGCGACTAAGTGCATCAGCCACCACATTTGCCTTCCCGGGGTGATAATGTACCTCCAAATCATAATCTTTAATTAACTCAAGCCACCTACTTGTCTCAAATTCAAATGACCGAGTGAAAATGTACTTTAAACTTTTATGATCGGTGTAAATTTCACACTTATGTCCAATTAGGTAATGCCTCCATATTTTTAGGGCGTGCACCACAGCTGCCAACTCCAAGTCATGTGTTGGATAGTTCATCTCATGTTTTCGTAGCTGTCTTGATGCATAGGCAACAACTCTCCCTTCTTGCATAAGCACACAGCCTAAACCTTGTCTTGATGCATCACAATATATCGAAAAGCTTTTAGTGAGATCTGGAAGAACGAGCACTGGGGCGGTTGTCAATCTCTTTTTCAGCTCTTCAAAACTAGCTTGGCATTTATCAGACCATACAAACTTTGCATTCTTCTCAAGCAAAGCTGTCATTGGTTTTGCAAGCTTTGAAAATCCCTCAATGAACCTTCGGTAGTATCTTGCCATACCAAGGAAACGCCGAATTTCACTCACATCTTTAGGTGGATTCCAACTTAGCACATCTTTAACCTTCTTTGGATCCACAGCTACTCCTCCATTTGAAATAACATGCCCAAGAAAAGACACTTCTTTTAACCAAAACTCACATTTGCTCAGCTTGGCATAAAGCTGATGTTCTCTAAGTTTCTGTAGCACTAGCCTCAAGTGCTCCTCATGTTCCTCTTCATTTTTGGAATACACCAAAATATCATCTACAAACACCACCACAAACTTGTCGAGATATTCCATAAAGACGTTGTTCATCAAATACATAAAGTATCTTTGGAGCGTTTGTCAATCCAAAGGACATAACTGTAAACTCATACAAACCATAGCGTGTGGTGAAAGCAGTCTTTGGAATATCAGATGTTCGGATCCTCAACTGATGATACCCAGACCGGAGATCAATTTTGGAAAATACACATGCCCCTCTCAGTTGATCAAACAAATCATCAATTCTCGGCAAAGGGTATTTATTCTTGATTGTCACCTCATTAAGCGATCTGTAGTCTATACACATCCCTCTGCGACCCATCCTTTTTTTCTCAACAAACAAGACGGGTGCTCCCGGGGTGAGGAACTAGGGCGTATATAACCCTTGTCTTGCAACTCTCGTATCTGTTTCTTAAGTTCCTCTAATTCGTTTACCCCCATTCTATAGGGTCTTTTTGCTATTGGTGCTGTGCCAGGTAAAAGGTCTATAATGAATTCAACATCTCGTTCGGGTGGCATACACGGCAATTCGTCGGGGAAAAACGTCGGGAATTCATTCACTATCGGAATATCATTAATGGTAGCACTTTGTTCATCTGTTGAACTTGACGGACATCCGAGGCCGGTGCTATTGCTTTGAACTCAACCATTTCTCCCATTTCGGTTCTCAACAACACCGTCTTAGTAGCACATTGGATTACTGCATTGTGTGCTATCAACCAATCCATACCGAGTATCACATCAATACCAGTAGATTTCAACACCATAAGGTCTGCTACAAATTCTACCCCACTTATGACAAGCTTAACTTTTGGGCATATAAGTGTTGCCCTCATCTCACCCCCAGGTGAACTAACAAGCATAGCATTCTTCAAAGTGTGCATGAGCATAGTATATTTCTTCACAAAATTTGCAGATATAAAGGAATGTGATGCTCCGGAATCAAACAAGACTGAAGCGGAATGAGAGTTGACTAAGAACGTACCGATCACCACATCAGGCGCGCCCTGAGCTGACTCTGAATTCACATGGTTCACCTTTCCTCGAGCATAGTTCTGCTGCCCTGGTTTGCTTGGGGTATGAGTATTCATCTTTGTATTGTTCTGTGGCCCCTGAGAACCTTGGGTCACTCTCTTAGGACAATTATAAGATAGGTGTCCTATTTCTCCACAGACGAAACACCTATTGTTGCCTGCTGTGTTAGGAGTATTAGGAGCATTGTTCTTCACTGGTGTATTAACAACCTGATTCTGACGGGGTGCTTGCCCACGGTACTGACTCTGCTGCTGCTGGTTCCTCTGCTGGAACTAGGTACGGTTGGTTGTATTATTCTGCCCCTGATATCTCTGCTGGTTGTTCTGATTCTGGGGAAAACGAGCACGACTGCTGCTGCCAAACTGTTGGTTTTGAAACTTTCTCTTCTTGGTCTCTATATCACGCCTCTTGCTCTCAATCACAAGAGCTTTGTCGACTAGCAGCTGAAAATTTGCAAAGCTATGAGAAAGCAACTGGTACTGTAAGCCATCATTCAGACCTTCCATAAAGAGCTCCTGCTTGTCCTGATCATCCTCAACATCATTGAGTGCATAACGTGAGAGTTGGGTGAATTTATCTCTATACTCACTGACAGACATGCTTCCTTGTTTCAGAGAAAGAAATTCCTTTCTTTTAAGTCTCATGATTCCAGCAGGTACATGATGTGCACGAAAACTTCCCCGAAATTCCTGCCACGTGATTTGGTCGGCGTTGGCATGACCATACTGGAAAGCTTCCCACCAATCAAGGGCTGCTCCTTGCAGTTGACCTGTAGCATATAGCACTTTCTCACGGTCGTTGCATTGTGCTATATCCAACTGACGTTCTATAGCACGAAGCCAATCGTCAGCATCAAGTGGATCTGGTGAGCTGGTGAAGGTAGGTGGGTGACCCTTCAAAAACTCGCCCCGCTTGTCACGGACTTGCTGAAATTGCTGTGGAGGGTTGTTCTGCATGTTTTGTGCTATCTGCTGCATAATCTGGGTCTGCATCATGAGAAGCTGCTCCATGGTCACATTCGGTGGTGGCGGCGGTGGTGGGTTCCCAGTCCTCCGGGTGTTAACCATCTGTAAATAGACACACTACATGAGTACCATATACTCCACTGTATGAACCGTATCGGTGTAGAACCAAAGTACTTTAGATGCGAGAAATTCACAAAGAAGAGAACTGAAATTTCTGGCGAGGTGCAGTGACAGCAGTACAGTAAAACGATCATAACTTTTTCTCTGTTTAACACATGACGGCGCAGCTTACCTTTCTGGAAAGCTTATGAAAAACTCTAAAACTTTCATATAGAACACTTTCTCAGATTCTGAGGTTAAACAGGTCGAAAACAGAGTCCAACAAAACTGCTCTGCAATTTCTGACAGCACTGCTACCCCATCTTACCACAGCCGTATCTCCCAAACGGTGACAGATAAAAACGTGGTTTCAGTTGCATATGAAAGATACTGAAGTCTAGTTCCATCCATAAAATTTTCAGGATTTTTGAGTAACCAGATTTTGAGATACAAACTGAGAAAGACAGATTGCTCAGGAAGGGACAGGATTAAGAACAGATGTGAAACCCAACTATTTAATCATTAAGCCTTATACCTTAGTATCATAGGTACGGGATGGCTGTGGACAAGCCCCACAATCCATCACAATCAAACAAAGATCCAACTCATTCATTAAGCATAATAATAAGCATGAAAGCACATTATTTAGACTCAAGTTCCACATAGACTCGATACAGACTCGACGACTCGATCGACTCATGACCTCGTTTTTTATTACTCGATCAAGACGGCATAAGCATGAGGCTCCTATGGGTCAAAGGTCGTGCGGCTGCAGGTGCACCCAGGGTGGTGCCTCTTGTGTGGCGGAACGATGGCGTGGTCCGTCGCAGTAGTCGTCCCTGGTCCCTCTGGCTCACCTCCCAGCCTGACCCCTGCAGCTCATCCACCTTGTTCTGTAACTTCTCCACCTCCATCCACAGTGCGTGCTGGTCGAGCATAGACTGGTCTAGTGCACTGTTGAGGGAGATCACCAGAGGCACTGTCTCAACGAGCCTGGCACCCTCTCCATCCTGCAGATTTGCAACCTGACAACCGGTGCCCTCAAGGCGACGTCGTGGGAAGTAGCGGTCATCGTCCTCCTGGATAGTAGGAAACACCTCTCGCACGGTGAGTGTGGAAAGCCTGCCTCATGGCGTCCTCAACACCAAACACCCCGGTGTAGGTAGGAGTCGGTGCACGGTGAATGGAGCGAACCAACCAAGCACCGCCCTTGGCACTCTGGGTCTTCACGAACACCTTAGTCATCCAAGACGTGGTATACTCCGGGTGAGAGTACTTCCCGGCCGCGGTACTCCACCACGCCAGAAAGCGGAGCGCTTGCTGTCAACAAGATCCCGAAGCTTGGGATGGTAGAACACGCCCCCAGCCTCGGAAGTGAGCGTCTCCCGGGTCCAGCCGGGGACGTGGTGCCTCGCCGTCGCCGCCGCCTCCAACGTGGTACTCGGGTGCCGGCCGCTCACCCTCCTCGCCTCGTGCGTCCTGGTCCTCGACCTCCATTGACACAGAGTCGGCGTCAACACAGCGCCAGAGTCGGCCGTCGTCGTCAAGATGTCGGGTCAGAGCCGATTGCCGAGTCGCTGGAGTCGGAGCTGTCCGAAGACTCGTCGCTAGAGTCTCCAGAGTCGTCGCTGGGGTCTCCAGCCTGCACCTGCTGCTCCACCTCGTCATCCTCCTGCTGAAGCTCGGGGTGAAGGTACTCAACACGAGTAGGAGCACGGCCACCAGTCGTCTTACGGGCGGTAAGCTTGGTACGGGCCATCTACAAATTTTTAAATATGAGTTAGACACGAAAATTTTATAAAGAAAAAGTGTCAGAAGATAAAATTTGTAAATTACCAAAAGCAGTAAAAATTTTGGAATTAATCCTTATGAGGGTGTCCAGTTCTATCTATGGGAGCGTCCTACAGTCAGTTCGGCTCTGATACCAATTTGTAACACCCAGTTTTATAAATAAAACTGAGGAATAATATATGTGGGCCCAGGAATTCCCAAACCACATATATTTACAAATTGTAGCATTATCATTGCACGAACAGCGTTTAAAACTTATTACATCACTTCATCACGTCTGACACATCATTGCCAACGGCTTTATTTACATAGCGGATACGTAAAAGAGAAGACTCCATCCCACGGGGACACCGACTGGTGGTTCGCTCTCCTTAGAAGTCCTGGACATCTTCGGGAAACTCCTCATAATTCTCCTCGTCTGGTACCCGTCCGGGATTTTGTTGATTATAAGGCAAGCGTCAGCGAACCATGCTCAGCAAGTATAACCATGGGGAATGCAAGGCTCAAAAGCTTGACTCGGTTGACTGCGGTTAGCATTTTAGTTATACATATTTTAATCTATCTCTATTTATTAATCATAGTGAGAGAACCCATATCCCATGTGTAGATTAGATATAACAGCAACATTTAAGTTATACCAAAACCATCCATGTATTTTGCTATACAAAAAGGATCCAGCCGCCGTGTCCGTGAGCACGGCCGATATATCGATTTAAGAACTCTACGAGTTTGTACAACTTTAACCGGAAGTCGTGATTCCCATATGCGGGGTTTGCAAAGCCCACATCACCTCCTCTATGGAAGTGTGGCGGGGGTTTCACTACGAAGCCTTTCACTAGTAACTCTAACAAATTAGTAGCCGCGAGGTTTCAACGCCTAGGCGAATGGAGCCCCCCCTTCAAGACTCGGTGCACAAATGACCGCAGAGCCCGGCTACACATCTTGACGGGTAAGAAGCCATTCTGCAACCTAGGCCCCCCTCTTGCGCCTTTCGGTAACTACTAATTAGCTAGAGAAAACTAGTTATACAGCTAAGATCGAGCCATGTGATTCTCCGGATGTACGGATCTCCCGGGTTGCCGCTTTAAGTGTAAGTCCTTATGGAGAGCAAATGGAGTATAAGAGTCCAAGCTCTAGCCCCCTTTGTTGTTAAAAAGTAAGTTTTAACCATTGTTGCATATAACCATAAGTCAAGATTATAAAGTGCCATTAGCGAGCGTAGCAACTAGTATATCTAAGATGCAAAAACCCCCCATAGGTAACAAGGAATGTAGATCAAAGGTAGCTAGTCATGGCCTTAGGGTATATCAAATTTAGACACATGCACATGAATAAAGTGATTAATGATTGCTGGGTAACAAGGAAAACCATAGGCTATACTTGCCTTGATCACAAGCTTGATCCTGGTACAGCTCCTCGATCACTTGCTCCTCGAAAACCTCGCCCTCTATACGCAAGATCATCACCAAGCAAGACATCCAGACAACCATCACATGCAAGCCAAATATACTTCTATTAGAACATTACACCAAACAGTATAAACAGAGGGTAAATATTTTATAAAACTATTCTACTCATTGCTACGATCACGTGAGCGAAAAAAGAATCACCCAAATCGGATTTAAAAACGTGAAAGATATGAAGAAAATAAGGTGCAGTGGCAATTCTGTAAATAAATAGAACTATTTTCAGATTTAAAATAATTAAAACTGAATTTCCAACGTGATAGGGACGGCGGGTCCTATTTTCGGGAACTGCAGGGGTTAGATCATAAGAAAACAGGACTAAAATTGAAATCCTTTGAACTGGTGCGGACCGCGGGTTAAAAAGAAGAAAGGGCGGGGCTTTTTGCGCAAAAAGCGCGGCCGCCGCCGGGCCGGACGCCGAGGCGCCACGTGGCGCCACGCTGGTTGGCCGGGTCCATGGACCTTGGGCGCTGGGCGGGCTGCGCTTTCGGTCCACGGGTCCACCGTGGGACCGGCCATGGCGGGGGGCACGCCGGGGCTCGCCCGGCCAGTAGCCGGGGGGGGCGCCCGAGCCCACGGCAAGTTACAGGCGGGGGCACCGGGCGACGGCGGGGAGCACGGCGAACGCTACGGGCTCGGGCGTCGCCGGTTGGGCTCACCACGATGTCGACGGCGGCGGCTGGCAGAGAGAGAGAGAGGAGCCCAAAGTGAGCTTTTTCCGCGCGGAGAATAAGAGGAAGAGGGCGGGTGGCGTTGCCGGGCGGCTCACTTTCCGACGGTCGGGCGGGGCGCAGAAGCCGACGGCGGATGGGTTGCCGGAGCGCTCCCCCGACGGGGGCGGGCGCGGCGGACGGACGGCTAACGGGAAGGGAGGTCCGGGGGCCTCGGCCTTGGCTTATAGGCCGGGGAGAGGCGGTGGAGGGGCGCGGGTGCGCCAATTAGCCGCGCAGGCGGGCCGAGGGGCTATTATGGCCACTACGGCGGCGGTTACGGCAATGGGCGTCGGGCGCGGGCGCTGGGGGCGGGAGGAAGAAGAAGGGGCGCCGGGTCGCCGATGGGGCCGGCGGGTGCCGCGTGGCCGGGCACGCTGGCCCGAAGGCCGGGGCAGCGCGGGCAGCCGAAAGCAAAGCCGGGTGCGCGGGCGCGAGCCGGGCCGCTGAAAGGCATCCCGGCGGCCAGCGCCTAAGCGGGGGGGAGGGGAAGGCCAAGCGGGCCACGGCCGGGGGCCCATGCGCTGGGAAGAAGGAAAGGGGAGAGGAGAAGGGCCGGGCTGGCTTTGGCCTTGGGCTAGAAAAAGAGAAAGGGAGAGGAAAGAAGAAAAGAAAAGCTTTTCAATTTTCAGAAATGTAAAACTTGCTCCAATTCAAACCAAATTTGAATTCAAACCACTTCAAGCTAGCCCTACACTCACACATATAAATAATGCACCAGCATGTATGCACACAAATGTTTCTAAAACCTTATAATTAATTTTAATAATTGTGAAAAGTTATTATTTACCTAGGTAGTCCATGGAAAGATAAAGGGAAGAAAACCAAATTACTTAA